>LLEY01000073.1:0-295354 GCA_001414485.1 Calycina herbarum | reverse complement strand
TAAAAAGACTTGTAAGAAGGATTTCAACTTATGGATTATTTTTCTGTGTGTAGATGATACGTAGAGATACTCTGTGTTACTCTGTGCTACTCTGTTGAAGTATCTTAGTTGTCTGTCTTGGATCTTTTGGAAGAATTATCTTTTGGTATTGTAGATAGTGTTTAGGTATTATAGGGGATTGATAGCGAGGGCAGGGTTTCTAGCCTTCTATAATGGTTAGAGGTTAGAGGTTAAGAGCGTAATGAAATTTGTACTCCTAGACCTACTGATTATTACTCAATCGTTTATTAGTATGTCTGTATGCTGTTGAGGTTGAGCGGGTGAAGTAAATATCTACGCTACTAGACTGTATATTTTGTGGAGCAGTGTGGGTTTTGTTTGTAGAGTTTAGCTTTGGAAGGAAATTTATCTGGTTTTTGAAGGTGATGATGAGATGATGAGATGATGAGATGTAGTGTGAGGTTGGAGTTAAGGGGTTGGGGTTGGGGGGTTGGAGTTGGGAGGTTGTGGATTGTGGATTGTGGATTGGTGGATGTGATGTTTTGTAACTTAGTAGGTGGAGAGGTATGGGATTCGGGAGTATGGTAAGATGGTAAGATGGTGAGGATTGAGAGTGTTAGGAAGATCGAGGATGGATTAATTGTGTTTGGATTGGTGGTAGGTGATAGGTAGTTGGTGGTTGGTGGTATAGTAGTAGTAAGTAGTATAGTAGTAGTTGGTGGTATAGTAGTTAAGTAGGCTCCTTACCGTTAGTCTGGTTGTCTTTAATATTTCGAGTTTGTTAATAGGATAATAGGAGAATAAGGACGTAACCTTAATCTCTCGTAAAAAACTTGTTTTAGCGTTGTAGGATTAGAGGGGGTCTGGGGGGAGTTCTTTATACCTTGGGATGGTGTCAACTTAAGTATGCAGTTTGAGCTATGGGGAATACAAGTTTTGGGTCGACGATGCCCGGATTTGCTGTAGTAGATAACCGCTTGGTAGACCAGGTGAAGTTTGACAGTCGTAGGTAGGAAATAACTTGGAATCTCCAATCATGTTGCTGTTTCTGTTCCTGTTCCTGTTTCGGTATTTGATAGACCGAACCACGAGTTCAACACTAGCAAAACGAGTAATCTATTTCTACCCCGCCTCCCAGATTTATCTCTTGCTGGCAATACTGATATGGACGCAATCCAAGACGGGTTTATCAGGTCCTCCTGCCATGAACCTCATAGGTAGTTTCCGAGAAAGTTCCTTTGGGAAATAATTAGAGAGGAGTGACGATGGTAATAAGAGTGAGCGGTATAGAGATTTTGAGGTGCAGGTATCTGAATTTGGGTTTGTGGGCGGTGGTTTTGGTGCTGATAGTTTTCTTGTTGTCGATATTTTTTGTTGCCGTCGATTTGTCAATTCCTTTTAGGGGTGGAAAGTTTCTACTAATAGAAGGCTGGGGGAAGGGAATACGGGCGGTTATAATAGGGCGTGAGGTGGAGTTTTCGACAGGGTTTTCCCTCTCTCTCGTATTTTTAGGCTATTAAACTCAGTTTTCTGGTTCTAATTTGTGGCTAGGGTTGTTAAGAATAGTAGGAAAGGTTGATTCACTTTGGAGATAGTATGAACTCGCTAAAGAGAGCCGCGAGTGGATTCTAATATACTCTGTAATACAGCTATTCTGCTCGATCTAGCTAGTACTCACTACGAATAGAATCTCCACAGTTGCCAAGACTTCATAGCCGCTTGATTATTTATTATTATATCGTTGTGAAGTTGAACTGCATTTTATTTTGCCTATTATCTCCTCTACTTTATACCAAAGCTAAAAAGTATAGAGAAATATTATAGAGAAATATAAATATCGACGGTACTAAGAAGTATCGACAATGTAAAAGGTATCGACGACGACTAAAATTCGTTCGGATAAGGAAGAAGCAGCAGTGGTATAGTACTTAAGAGGAGATGTTGATATATCTCGAGTTATTTACTTATTACTATTAAGCAGACTCTCTTTATTATCTCGAGTGTATCAGTAGTCGAAAGACAATGTGTCCATAAGCAGCTTGTACTTTGGTGTTATAGGAATAGATGGTGTCTGATTCAGATATATATGCCCTGGAGTGGCGCTGGTGCTATGCTAGGAAGTAGTCATGGGACTAATTGGAGTGAGTGAATAAAGGTATACTTTCAATAAAGTTTTGAGTTCTGCCTCCTAACACCTCTGGGCCAATACTGTTAAGCCTATCCGTCCTAGTAGGTTCACAAAATAACTTCCCTTTAATACGGATCAAGATTGAGGCTCTTTTCATTGATACACATCTCTAAGCCCTCTGCCTCAGAGAATGGTCGGTCGAAGACAACGAGATTAGGGAAGAGCCAACCAAGCGAAAGAATCCACAGAAGCAAGAAGATGAATCCAAGACGCCGCCGAACCTACTCGCTTCCTACCACTCGGCAAACGAAGCATTCACCTCAAACAGAAGTCCAATCTCGTTACGGAATGAAATTCGTTGAGTGGCTAACATCCGATGAAAAGTATGTTGTCGATACTTTTCTTACCTTCGAAAGCTCTGGTGCTGTCGAGTTTTGGGCCAGGATACAAGGAGGTGGAGAATCAAAGCAGATAGCAAAAGGATAGTCCTTTGCTCAATCTTCCAACTATCCTTAAACCGCTACTTTTTTAGTTCTTTGAACCTTTTCCCACGTGTCGCTTAGACACTCAAATTCCACTCTTTCGATAATATATTTTTAGAGAAGTACGATTGTGGGAAGGTATATGAATTATAAGAGTTTATCGTGAGATTTAGACAGACCAGTAAACGCGATTGATGAAGCTTGGGGGATGTTTGTCAAGTTCTTAGCTAAGCTAGTAGTGTTTAGTGAAGGTTGAAATCGCCGAAGGACTAAATTGAGGGTAAGCTCGTCAAATATTTTCTGTATCATTAAACCCCGAGAGGGGAGGAAACAAGAGAAACTCAGAGCCCGGTAGTTTTCTCCTTTCAGACGTTGAAGAAATTGCACAATAATTTCAAGCACAACAATAGGTCAAGAAATTGCTTGTATATCACCGAGTAGTATTTGAGTTCCAATGAGGCCAAGCCCTGTGTTTTGCCCTTCACTCCGAATGGAAACCATCTGACAAAGTCGACCTATTCACTGGCCCAAATCTGCTTATTTGGGCAGTTGGCGCTAGCTGAGAAATAAGGAGAAAATTCCCGGGATTGGAATTTGGGAAGAGCAAAATGAGGGAGATCTAAGTGGCCCCTCTTTCCACTCCTTTCTGTTGATTCCATATCGGTACTCTCCAAATTTCTTTTTTGTCTTTAGAGTGTGGTAGCTAGGCGAGGGATTACTTAGCGAAGGATGCTCGAGAAGAGGGAGCGTGGGTTCTGGGGAGTGAAATTGAGTGACTATAGATATAACATGTGTCTAAGAGTGAATAATTACGAGCAGAGAGTCGATGGGAGTCACTGGAAAGTGTAGGGTTTGAGTAAGAGCGAAAGAGTGGAACGCCTATTGATTTAGGATGAGTTGAATGAAGCTCTCTTCAAAATTCTAGTAGGTATTTCTCAAATGAGAGATAGAGTTTAAGCAGGGGTATTGAGTAACTGATAAAAATTAGAAGCATTCGTATGAGTGAGATTTCCACGCCTAAGATCACAACTCCTCATAAGCAAATGAGATTATTCCAAAGCTTGAGGAGCTCAAGTGAGAGGCGTACCACGTACTAGGGGGCAGTGAGATTTATTGGAGTATGTTTGAGATTGAGATTATAGGGGCCTAAGTGTCGTAAACATAAGATTAGTTGTGACCAAGAAGAACCCTGCTCGCATTGTGCACGAAGCAAGCTTCAATGTGAATACCCGAATGAAACTATTATAAACCAATCAAGAGGTGAGAGCCAATCCTCTAGTTCGCAACTTGAAAGGCTTTGAAGGAAATGGATATTAGGTAGAGGGTTATCTGAATTTTTAGAAGTCGTCGATACTTTTTGTACTGTCAAGTGTTGTTGTACTATCGATTCTTCTTTATCTACCGGTGAAGTTTTTAGAGGTAAATGGGTGGGAGAGAGTGAGAAGGTATATATTGTAGATTCTCCTCGCTATGGTCGTGGATGTCCAGACTGAGATATCCTGATATCTTTTCGTGCAATTTGCGCAGACGTCCGTGCTCGCCGGTAGGCGTCATCGTATATTGAGACTGCGATTTCGATGATGGATTACGAAGAAAGGTGATAAGGTGGGTAGCAAGGTGAAGAGGTCGCAGAAATATGAGGTTGAAACCAAGGTACCCGGGTACAGGTCGTTACAGTGTTGTTTGTAGTATCATCGCAATAAGTTACTGCAGCATTCTCGCTATTCTTGTACATACGTGTTTATTTTCGTCGCAGGTGTTGCTGTTGTCGATAGTCGTAGCGATGATGCTTCTTAGGAATCATCTGTGAACTCTGTATGCCACTCCTTCAAATATTCCTTAATCTTCTCCTGATCACGCTCTTCTTTGCTAACTCGAAATTTGTTTTGTATCCAAAGAAGCACAATTCTACCTATGAAAAGCAACTCTGTTCTTCCCTCGAGTCGTTCGAAGGTTGGTAAGAACAGAAAAAGTGAATTATATGAGACCAATGGTATCTGTCCTGTAGTCGTGGCTTCTGCTGAAAAGCGGCATCCACAGTTTGTGTCATGTCAGAACAGGTGATTTTCTGCTTCTTCCATTGCACGTTTTGCTTGTTCTGATTGAGTCGTTGTAGAGGCGAGAACAGACCTCAATGTATGAAGGAATCGGCTGGAGACGGAAGTGTCTGGACAGCGAAGAGTGGAGGATACCGATTGAATAAATTTCTCTCGCATGCCTAGTGACTTTCTAGATGCTGCTAAATATAGTATAGTGTTGGCAACACCCTCTGAGAGTGAAGCTTGATGTCCTGCGTTTTCTCGACCCGTCGCTTGAAGTAAAATGACCAAGAGAACACCATTGCAAGCATTTATCTTCTGATCTGCTTGGTATCCGAGAAGGCATGCCGGAACAATAATCTTCCAAAAAGAGTCCAATTCGGTGAAGGTGTTCGGTTGGAAGACATGTTCTTGGGGGCATGAATTGTAAAGAATCATCATTAGCCGAAGAGCAGAGAAAGCCACTCCGGTAGTGTCCTGGGGCCGGTGCTGTGCTATCCGAAACACCTCCTTTAGGTAGTGGCATGCCTCGTCCCATTCTCCCAATCGAAGAGCACACAGCCCTTCTAAATTATACCACCAGACTCTATACCTCAGTTGTGGAACATCCAGAGACTGTGGAAGTTTGCTCCTGACACCAACCGCCACCAATTCGAGATACTCTTTGAGGGATTGCCAGTCGTTCATAAAAATGTATGTTCTGACTTGCATCGACTCAAAATATGTTTTGGTGCCCTCGTCAGGGAAATCGGGCGTGATCTCAATTCCGGCGAGAAGCAAACGCCGGCTCTTACTCTTCTTCCATTTAGCGTTTTCCTTCTCAAAATTCTTTGGCGCGTCTGCGAGAGAATCACCTTGCTCTAATAGGTTGATTGCTATCGAAG
Source organism: Calycina herbarum (assembly GCA_001414485.1). NCBI lineage: Eukaryota > Fungi > Ascomycota > Leotiomycetes > Helotiales > Pezizellaceae > Calycina > Calycina herbarum. The sequence continues at coordinate 289,821 of LLEY01000073.1, read as the reverse complement.
CCTAATTTGGGGAGCTTGGGAGTCGATTTTTGAAGTCTTTTCCGTCTTTGAGTGTCTCAAGAAGTTTGGTTTCATTATCGGAGTTTACATTCTTTGTAGAGTGGACTTTCATCAAGCATAACTTTCATCAATTCTGCGGCTTGTTGGAATCCCAATCGTTGAAATTCCTGCGAGTGTTTCCATGTCCAGGTTGCCAATGAACTCTTTCCAGTCTTTGGCAATGGTAGTGTATATGACATCAGCTTCAGAACTCAGTTTCTGTACCGCTGCATTGAGCGTTACATTATCTCAAAATGCAAAGGCATCGTGTTTCTCGTATAACCCGGTGGCGCTTCGAAGTAGGGAAACGCTCCTGGAGATCTTCGCCCATCCGTCAGGGTTTGGTTTTCTTCGGTGCGGCCAGGTAGAAGTTCGTAAATGGTAAGCTTAGCGTATGAGTTCTGTTCATTTCGTATCTGCTTGTATATCTCTAAAATCTCAAGCATTTTGTGAAGCTCATCACCTGGGCTGAGTGCGCAGAGCGTTGATACCGGACAAGTAATGGTGTCCAGAAGTTGAGTAGTTTCATCCAGCGAGCGACGGAACTGATCCAAACAATTCGTTGAAAGATACCGATTCATCATAAAGAGGAGAACCTAAAGGTAGGCTACAAGCGTTATGCTCAGTGTAAGATTACGTGTTTCGCAAAAAGAAGAAATTGGCTAATTTCACGGCCTTTGAAACTTTTATAAAAAGCTGAATGTAAAACTTCAGTTACTTTTGCTTCAAGGTAATTGGTTGAGGTAAGGAGCCGTGATATGAGTTGCAAAAGAATCTGACGTACCTGTGGCTTTGCTTGAACGCAGTAGTCGAGAACTACATCGGGCGAAAATCTGACTGAAGCGAACTGAGAATTAAATCCGTTACAGGCCAGCAAACACCAGGCAAGGAAGATCGGGATGAGTGACGGATTCTTTTCTAAAAGTTGCGGGTGAGATGGTTTGAGCTCTAATGCTGTGACAAAAATTCGGTCTGCCATGAGTAGACTCGCAATACATATCCCATGTTGGCGAGCCAGTGACTTGACCCTCAATCCACTTGAAAGTTCGACGATCATGGTGTTGAACAAATATCTTTGTCATCATCTTTGATATTCCGTCTGTAGATCCTAAAAGTCCATAGCCTGCTTTGTGTGCTTGATGGCGAAGAAATACGGAGAAAACTGGATGAAGAGAGTACAGCTTTGTGCCTTCATGTGTGGTGCGAAGCCACGGCAGGAATGTCGTCGTCCATGTGTATTGGGCCAAAGGAACTCACAGCTTCCGCCTTCTTGAGCATGAAAATAAGAACCTCGAGATTCGAATTTGTTAGGAGCACAGTGGATTGATTGACGGTCACCCAATTACTATCAACGCTTGATTTAAACGCCCGCTTTAGAAACCAATCTCGAACTAGATGTCGTTGCTCAAGACGCCCGAGACACCAGTTTCTAACATACCTCTCGAAACACCCGAGGAAGAAATCCATGGAAAGGGGCGAAACTGATCAAGATTGATTTTTTCAAAAGATGTGCACTGTTTCCAAAACTCTGCTCTGATACCACAGAGTAAGCTAGAGCAAGGAAGGAGTCGCCAATCTAAGAATATAAAGTCCCTTCCTTCCAAACATCCATCCACGAAACCTCGAAAAAACCCCCAAATTCACTATCGCTCCCCTCTTCGTCCCTACCACAACCAGCTAAACTCAACACAACCTCACACAACCCCCTTTCATTTCCAACCTTAACCCCAAGCCTTTAAACTTTAACCTCCCACACCAAAATACCCTCCACAAAAGCAAACTCCCAAGTTTCCAGAACCGAAATCTGGAACAACAATCTTCTCACGACTACAAAAACACCTCGAGGCCACACCCTCTCTTTACATCATCAAGTAAGATAACATTTGCTCATTTGCTCTCGGAGATATCCACTCTCATTTCTTCATGCCCCGCGTCTCTCCATCTTCCCCCGCCCCGGGGCTTTTCTACTTTCCCTTCGTAAACTCCCACCCCGCTACCCTAGCATATCCCTAGCGTATTGCTTTCACATCTCCCTCTCCTCCCTCTTTCCATTCCTATTGCCATCTACAAACTCTATCTACACACTCTAACACTCTATCTACAAACTCCCCTCTACCCACTCCAACACCCTTCAACCCGTCCTAAACCACACAAGCCGAACTTCGAAAAAAAGGAAAGAATAAGTAAAACAACCCAAGGTCTCGAGGTACTCGTACCCATCTCTCAGCCCACCGAGAGAAAAAAGAGACAAGACACGAGGAAAAATATAGGTTCAGAGAATTACATATTCATCAAAATTATATCCTCAACCTCATCCCATCTTCTATTTTAGCTACACCCGCCCCAGTCTCAACTCCCCCCCGCCTCTTTCCATCCACAACAATATATCACCTAAAAACACCCCAAAAAGCAATTTATACATGTCCCATTCCCCACCACACATGCTAACAACCCCATCGAAAAGAAGAAAAAAAGGCAGCCCACCAATCTTGCAAAATGTAAATGCCAAAAGCAAAAATTCCACCCACCATCAATATCTACCTCCCCTCCTCTCCCATCAAAAGAAAATCCCAAGACCCTCAAATATTAACACCCACTCTAAAAATATGTATGTACCCACCAAGAACCCCAACAAAACACCCTCAACTCTCTAATCCTTCCCCCGAACAGGACTAGTAGCAAATCTAATCCCCCGACTCCTCGCACTCGCAACCGGAGGAGGAACCCTCTCCGTATCATCATCATCCGAATCGCTATCTCCCCCACCAACACCCAGCGCCGCCTCTCGTCGTCGCTTCTCAGCAGCAGTCTCCTCCATCTCCTCCTCCTCGTCGTCCGCGTCGACATCTTGACTCCTGCCTCTCGAGTACTCATCCTCATCCACACCCTTGAGAGCTTCCTCGCGTCGTCTCCGTTCAGCCGAGGATTCGAAGTTATTCCCCGAGGAAGCGGAAGAAGATGGATCCCTCGCTTGAAGTGCGGCGGTAGGTCTTGACCGAGGACGTTCCTCTTCCTCATCGCTTTCAACAACCCGGGGACTTCTCCTCCTCTCCTTAGCAGCAGCTCCCTTTCCAGCCCTCGAGCTAGAAGCAAGATGTGTTCTATGTCCAAAGATGCGGCTAGTTCCAGGACTGTGATCACTAGCATCCTTCTTTGCCATTTCCTTCAGCTCAGCAGGAGCATCACTTTCCTTAATAATCTCCCCCCTCGCTTTAGGATCCAGACTCTGAATCTCCTTCAAGAAATCTTCCTTGGTGAGACGACGACCTGCTCCGCCGATTGTGAATCGGATATGTCGATCGTCTTCCTCGTCGTCTTCCTCGGGCTTCTTTCCAGCACCGGCCCATGTTCCCATACGAGAGAGACCTTGTCGGACAGTGCCTGGGTTGGCGGCAGGAGTAGGTGAACCATCTTTGGAGCCTTCAGCTTGGGGATTTGCCTTTTTACTAAATCCTGCCCAGCTGCTCATGAGGTTGATACTTTGTTGAACAGCACCGGGTTCTCCAGGCTTCTTTTGTTGTCTGGCACTAGGAGGGAGATCGTATTTCTTGACCACTTCTCCGTCTTCGTCTTCAACAATAATCTAGACACATGTTAGCAAGATACTCTGTTTCGAAATGTGAGAAACTTACAGTATTTCCAAATTGATAAGCCAGCGCCGGACCGCGCTTCTTATGCGTCTCTCTGGCACCCGCGCTCAACTCCCTCTCAACTTCTGCATCATCCCTATGTCTCCAGACACCAATTTTCTTTCTCAAGTTCTTGTACCCTTGACCACTCTTCTGAATATCTTCTTTTGCCTTTTCAACAGCCCCCTCTTGTTGTCCTTTACCACCCGCAGCAGGCTGCACACTCAAAACATCACCATCCTCATTCTCAATGATGATATCATCACCCTCATCATACACCTCTGTCTGCTCAGGATGTCTTTCAGCGTCAGATTTATGTTGATCTCGTCTGTCCTCCCCGGAATCACGATGTCTGATGGCGTGCATTTCAGGATCGTCTTGGATTTCTCCAAGCTCCCCCTCATTTCGCTCATCGCCAATATCCTTTTCGTTGAGTGGTGATCCATCACCGGGAGTCAAAGTATCCGAAGTTTGTTCAACTTGGTCACTCTGGCTCCTTCGTTGAGGGAAGATCGCAGAGTCACTAATTGGTCCTCCAGGGCCACGTCCATCATCCCACTTCTTCTTTCTTCGTCGTGGAATGAGAGATGATGCGCGACTGTTGGTGCGGCTGGGGGTGTCCTCTTCCTTTTGTCGTCTAAGAAAGTTTCCTGGCATGCCGATTGGAGGTAGAGTTCCCGGTGGTATTTTCTCATCCGCTTCTGTATCGGAAGCTACCGACTTGGCTTGGGATCTTGAGGTGGAAGATATACGTGGAAGCCTATTCATCCAGGTTGGGCCATCGGTTGCTGTTGTGTAAGACATGGTCAATGTTAGAGTATTGATATGCTTGCCGAGGGTGAAGACTGCAATTGAGGAGCCATGGACAATGATGGAGGCAATGACTAGGAAAGTGGTGATTGGCCATATCAGAGCGACAATGGTATAGTTATGAGCCTCGGGGTCTGCGTATGATGCCAGGGGTGTTGTCGTTTCGGTTTCCAATTCAGCTCTGGCAAGAATTGCGACGAAAATTGCTCCCACTCCAATGGGACCGAAATGGCCAGCAAAGAGCGCTTCTCGCCATGTTTTTATGTCGGGTATCAGTGGTTTCAGTGCCAACATGATGGGTATTCGGCGGAAGAAAATGACAAATATAGCAATGACAACCAATCTCCATGGGGTCAGTCCCAACTCGATATTGTTGTATTGTTCCCAAGGTATGATAGTTCCCAGATAGACAAAATAAGCCAAATTTAGTAACAAATCAATAACGTTGGAAACGTGAGATTCTTCCGTTTTCTGGGTGAACCATCCATCGTTGGAGAAACCTACTCCGGCGGCAAATCCAACAAGTAGATCATCGACACCAAGTATACTACCAGAACCAGCACAGAAGAGGGCGAGCACAAAGTAAAACACAAGGAAACTTTCTCTGTCAACCATGTCGTGATTCTCGGCGTATTTGATACCATGCCTACCAATGTAACCAATGGCAAACCCATAAACGGCACCAAAGACACACTCGTAGAGAACGGTGATGACAAACCAGTTGAAGAAAACTTCATTTGCATGAGGTTTATATTCAATCAGATACAGAGCCAAGTAGATGAAGGGAAATGCCATGCCATCGTTGCAGCCAGACTCGGCAGACAAGATATCTCGCAAATGCTTCGGCACCCGCTTGGCAAACTTGCCTTTACCCACGACGGAACTGGCCAAGACCGGATCCGTAGCCGTCACGCAAGCTGCTACGGTGAGACTCTCAAGCCATGTGAGTGGGAGGACCATCCACCAGATGAAGAGACTGGTGATTAGCCATCCAAACGTCATGACGGGGATTAGCAAGAATACCACACTCCGCCAATGCTTCTCCATGTAGTATTTCGGCAATTCGACACCGACGGCAAAACATTGGACCACCAGAACAATTCGCGAGAATTCTAGGGTAATCTGATCGGTATTGCCCCATTCTAGAGGATTGATCAAGTCTGCTGCGTGTGGACCGAAGATGATGCCACAAATGGTTGCGACGGTCGCCTCACCAATGTAGAGCCGTTCCTTGATGAAGGTCGAGCATAACATGAACAGCGACGTGAAGCCGCCCAAGATGATATACACCAGATGCGGTCGATTGATAGAGAGGTGATCCCACGCCATCTTGAATTGTGCTTGTATTTATCGTGGCACGTTTTGCCAATTTGTGTTCCTCTCCTCGGGATCGTCTTCGCAGGTCGGGGAATTTCTTTGTATTTCCCGCAGATTTAATTTTTCAATATCTCCTCTGCTTCTCCCATCAACCCAATGTGCCCGTTCTAATCCCCCAATCGGTCGGTGCTCGCAAAAGGATAAGATGATGTCGGGGCATTCAGATTCTGGTCGCGCCCAGTCGCCGCTCCAACGTGCTAAAGAGTGTTTATATAGTTTGTGTTCGTGGGTATCGTGCGTCGCGGGGGTGATGGTAGGGCTTTCTCGAAGAGGAATTGATACTCGTCAGATGTCTCGGCGGGATTGTCCATGTGGTGATGAGGTTTTGACGTGGTTATCTTGGGGCGAGGCCTTGGTGAAGAGGACCGGCGCAGTTGGACTAAGAGACCAGACTATTTAGGAAGCGCGGCAGTCTTGGGTGACTGTGACTGCGACTAAGGTTATCTTCGCGAAGCGGACCAAGCTTCTTACTTATGTCTTGGGGCGAGCGCCAGGTGACGATGATAACACGGCAATTTGAATCCTGGGCCAAGCACGCCGAGAGGGCAAAAGAGGCAAAAGAGTGGAAGAAGTTGGTGTTGAGGGTCGAGAGGGTCGAGAGGGTCAATCAGGAGCAATCAGACGCAATTCATTGGGAGGCCGATGCAGGCGGAGAAGAATCTGGTGAGCTCGGATTTCTTGACTTCTTGGCTGGCAAGTCGAGCAAGCCACCCCGGTCCGATGCTTTGTAGCTGAAATTTCCTTTGCCACAGCGAGAAATTAGAGGATATATAAGACGTCTTGAATAAGATAACATGGTCTCTTATATAGGCACTTGTATTACTTTCTACCCGAGTTGTCACTTCTTCCTTCTTCTTTTTCATTTCATCTCCTCGACCTTTCTCACTTCTTACAGAAATCTCATCCCACCTTGCAAGGTTCAGAAGGTAGGATGAGTACGTCATTGGCAGACTGAGAACAAATCAATCCACTAGAAGGTTAGCGCATCTCGGATAAACTTTTCTCCACTCCTATCGGAATAACGGTGCCGGGTGGTTTGCAGGCAGGAGCGGGTGCTCGCAGACCGAGAACTTCCATCGTGGGGGCTGCATTGTGGGGGTGGAGGAAACATTCACAACAAACATCTCAAGAAATTCCGATATCACCAAGTATCACAACATACCCCATCCTTCCCCTCCCAAGGGTCTTTCGTGATACCCCGGACGTTCCCCCAGAATCCGACGAATTGGTTCTAGAATGCCATTTATCCCGAAGGTGGTGTTCTCTAGTACAAAGTAATCAACTGCCGTGGAACCATCTCCAAACTGCAACCACACGCATTTGGTCGTGGGGTCATCGTCTATGTCTCCCACTTAGTCATATCTCCTGCATCAACGGTATTCTAGGCTTGGGATGGAATCTTCCTTGGGCCAATTATTCAACATACCAACGTCGAGTTTAAACAAATGAGCGATGTCCACGCAAGACATGGACTGCAGAGCGAAAACTCTTGGGAAGTCACCTGCTGGATGACAGTATTGAGACGCCTCTTTTGTAACCTCGGGGTTCTGAGCGTGGGGGAATGCTGAGATTGTTTGTTACGACTTGATGGGTTTACACAAACTTCTATTTGAGACTACACTACACCACCGGTCTAGGTAAAAACATCCCCATCCCCTACTGTACGAGGAACATCTCATAACCAATTATTCAGTAGAAACCTACGATATTGATACCTACCAGGAAACCATAAGCTAAGCAGCTTCAGCAATCTTCTCCCTCCGATCTCATCAGTATTTTGTGACATTGAGATTTAGGCGAGCCAGTCGATCCTCTTCGAGCCATTGCTCGGGAACACCTGAATGGTGGTCATCTCGATTTCCCGTTCGCCGAGACGAGGACCCCGATGAAGAACCTTCTCCATTACCGTTGCTATATGTTCGAGAAGGTCCTGCTCGTGATGTCGAAGTCGACGTTGCTGATTCTTGAGCCCCTCTTTGTTGTCCAAAAGACGTATTTGACCAATGATCTCTTGTTTGTTGGTGGATATCTTGATCGCGGGAATCTTGTCTTTGAGTTGGTGATACCTGGGGAGCTCGTGATTGAGAGCGTGGTCTTTCTGCATTTCTATTGTATTGCGGTGCTCTTGAACGCGATCGCTCCCGCTCCGAATTGTCTCGTCCTTGTGGCGATGAAGGGCTTGGAGTTCTGCGATAGTACCCTGGATTTGTTCGGCTGGGAGACCTACTAGGACGTCTCCTATTGTCGTACGAAACACCCTCTTCAAGAAATCCACCCCTTTGTGGAGCTTCCAGAAGGCGCCGATTGAATGTAGGCTCTCTTCTCACTCTCTCAAGGCCCTCTTCAATTTCAGAGAAACCAAGTGGCAACGGCCCTCCGTCTTGTGGGGTGACCCAATTGACATCAAATCTATTGAGAATCCCTCTAGTCCTCTCCATCTCAACCACAGCTTCCCGCAAATCCTCTTCAGCATTCATCAATTGGCGTTGGGTTTGCATGACGTCGGAATTATTGACTCTCATATATTCCAACGCATTATTCTCCTCTTCTCGTCCCATTCCAACGGCTATACGAAGCCCCTCGATTGCTAACACTCTCTCGCGGAGTGCTGCGTTGTATTCTCTCTCGGTGCCGTCTCGATCTTGTTGTCGACTCCGTACAAGCCCCTGGACTCTCTCCCAGCGCGCTAACATACTTCGAGCTCGTCCGGCGTTTCGTTCCAGTTGCAGCATCGCTTCATTATTCCGAGTCCTATTCCCATATGTCGAAGGCATCCTACTCCCCTCTCGTCTCCGGTTATGCTCACGACGGTTTCGGTACTCGCGCTCACGCTGCTCTCCCCGTCTATCTCTCCATTCAACCAAATCCCCATCCATACCGATAACATACTCGTGATGTCTCTCATTTTCGTCAGAGTCATACTCCCTCTCACTCTCATACTCACCAGGCGCCTCAGAGCCCCCCCTCTCCCATCCACCAGGTGGTCCCCTAGACCCATCCCTCATAAGAGCAAGACTCCGCCTACGTTGTTCCTCCCGCGAAACTCCCCTCGTCATAGACCCATCACTCCCTGTCGGACTTGGTGGGCCACGAGACCCCTCCCTCTCATGCTCAAATATATATGTTATACTTATCACCCTATCCGGGTTAAACGTTCGAATCCCCTCCACCACCCCCCTACAAAGTGGACAACTTAGCCGAGACCGTCCGCGTTCGGAGTATTGTGTTCGAAGCCAGTTTTCTATGCAGGCGTAGTGGTACCTGTGGCCACATGGTTGGACGGTACTGGGGTTTGTGAGGGCTTCGAGACAGATGTTGCATTGTTCTGCTTCTTGTGGTGGGGATGAAGTTGCTGGGGGAGTGGGAGACATGGTGTGTTTCTCGTTTAAGATCTTGGTGTAGGGCTGGGGACTTCTTGGTTTGATGGGGGAGTAAGGGGATGGTGGTTGGAGGAAAGAAGTTGGGATTTCGACGAGGGTGTTTAGTTGCAGGAAGTATGGGCGTGCTTCTCTCGTCGGGAAGTGGACGCTTGTTGGTTCTTCTGTTCCTTGGGATGGCGACGAAGTTCTCGTCGGTAGGTCTGAGCTGCGTGAAGAATTTATGGACGGGCTTTGGGTTTGTGATTGTGATTCCCATTCGCTTTCTTGGGGGTGGGGAGGGTCGTGATTGTGTGCCCCTTTTTCGGCTTTGGCTGATGGGGTTTCGTCCGTGATACTTTTTCTTTCTTCTTCTTCCTCGTTGTTTGCTTCTGAATCTCTCGTATCCATTTTTTGTGGGTTTTTTTCTGTCGCTGGAAGGTTTCGATATATACCCTGATAGAGCTATACACTTGTACTTAGAATTTTGGAGAGAGGCGTGGTAGACTTGGTACCTACATTGAGAGGGTACATTTTCTCGCTTGTCCTAGGCGCTGTATTTGTGAATCCGTTTTTGAGGTTGGGGGGTTACTTGAGTGACTTTGGGTATTCACCGCGCCGGGGTTTTTAGATTTTTCAGACGGAATGTAGGCTTGGGATTGGGATTTTGTAGGTGAATGTCAAGTTGAAATACGGGGGAGTGATTCACGGAGAAGTGGTAGGAGATTTTATGAAGGTTTGAGATTGAGCAGTTCTTGGTAAACATGAACAGTAATTTTCCTCCTCGTCATTTCAAAATTGTAACTTAATTTAACCTAGGTACGAGATTATGAAAGTCGATTGCTTGAAATATCTGAAGAGTCTCTACTGCCTCCTTCTTTGCGATACTGGCAAGAAATGAAGATATGTCATATTTCTGTTGTGGCGATGACTTACTCGTCAAATGTTACTAGCTTACTTGGTAATTGAGATCTTACTTGGTGTCGGTTTTTGGGGGCTGAAATTGTCGTGGCTTACTTGTTGGGATTTAATGGCTTACTCGGGAGTTGGGGGTTTGTAGCTTACTTGTTGAGTGATGGCTTACGCGACGCTCGTTTTTGGCCCCCGACTGTGATGTTTGGGTTACTTGACTATTGGTAGCTTACTGGATAGTTGGTGGCTTCTTAACGATTGATGGCTTACTAGCAGAAAACCACCCTGGAGATATTTTTCCAATTTGAGAAATTGAGTGGATATGTGTTTAAAAGCTAGAAAGTGAATCATTATTTTGTTTACGTTTAAACTTCAGTTACTGAGTTATTATCGTATAAAATGGCTCGGAAAAACAAATCATCTCAAAGGAGTTCCGATGTTTAAATCTCGCAAGTTTCTGCCTCTTTTACAATTTTTCTTACTATTATAAAAGATATGTGACTAAGTAGTCCGAAGTCCCGAAAAACACGAGAGGCTTTACCAGAGAGTGAATTCCGGCCAAATTATATGGTGACGACGCCACAAACAACAGTAATGAGAAAACAAATTAACTTGCCCGAGAGAGGGGAATGAGAATATCAACACTCTTGCTTTGAAGTTCTGAAATTGAGTCGTGGTGCTGAGTGAAAAAAAGTTGGTTTTCTGGTGGGGTAGCAACTGAGCCACGAAACGTGACAGCCCCTGGTGGTCCTATCAGGTGATCTTTCACAACAAACGTTTTGTGAACGTACTCCCTAATGATAGTGTCGTTATTTTAAGCTCCCAAAAAAGGAAATATTGATGCCAAGCTGATGTTTGTTCAGTGTAAGAACCGACTATAATTGCGGCTATTTGACCCCATTCTCGAAGTCACCAAGTCACTTATCATTATCTATCTCGGATCAAAGCGGGGTCGTCCTCCTTTGAAACAGTCACTCACATTCCACATGAAGGTCATGTTCTCGATCATCCGCACGTATGAGGCGAGAGTATCCAAATAAGAATCATCAAGTGAACGGAGTTGTAGAAATCAAGGTGCATGATACATCTTTATTCCGCCTGTGAACTTTTGGTTAACATGTTACATCTTAGGATCTATCAAGCTATCGGCTCTTAGAGAGGCAAGTTCAAGATTCACCAGAAGCGGTCTGGACTCTGGTATCCTGAACAGCATACCTCCTCCTACTCAAAACACATCAGCCCGTCTAAGCCATGTTCTCACTCAACATCCCAATCCTTGGATCCATTCTTCTATCCCTCGCAGCACTTTATAGATTCATCATCCAGCCAGCATTCATCTCACCGCTTTCCAAAATACCCAACGCTCATTGGTCTGCTCCCGTTTCGTCTTTCTGGATTCTCTGGACGCGTTGCAGATGTCATGAGAACCGTTCTCTGCATGCGGCACATGTTTCTTATGGCCCGGTCATTCGTATTGCACCGAATGAGCTGAGTATTAATGATATAAACGGACTGAGGACGGTTTATGCTGGTGGGTTTGAGAAGGGGGAGTGGTATTCGATTTTTGATAATTATGGGTGAGTTCCAAACCTCCCTTAAAAAAATGGAAAATGGAAGTTCCTCTCCGTCATCCTTTTCAATTCATGATTATCCGAGAATATCTCGCACAATAATATAAAGGGCGCCAAAGTGCCATGACCAAACGTACACTAACAAGAATACAGAGTACCATGCATGTTCTCTTCCTGGCACTCTCGTACTCACTCTGTTCGAAAACGTATGATCTCAAACACTTATTCCAAATCCAATATCCAAAACTCTCCTGCACTTGCAGCACAATCAAAAACGATTCTACACTCCCGTCTACTTCCGATTCTCTCATCGCCTCCAGCGAGGGCTGGCATTGATGTTCATTCGACGTTTAATGCCGCAACCATGGACTTCATTACTGGCTATTTGTTTGGCCTCAAGAACAGCTCCAATTTCCTCCAGAATGTAGAAGAGCGTGAACACTGGCTTGGATTATACCACAGTCGAAAGACTCATACATTCTGGTCGCAAGAACTTCCTCGTTTCACCTCATTTCTGAAGAATTTTGGTATACGACTTGTCCCGAAATGGGTTGATGCCGCAAACCAAGAACTCGAAGATTGGACAAGAAAGAAATGCGATTTCACGACCTCATATTTGAAAGAGCTTGCCTCAAGAGATGAGAACCCTGCAAATGAGCCAGTAGTGATGAAAGCAATGCTATCCGGAATCTCCAAAGAGGAAAAAATGAAAGGGGAAGACTCAGTTTTGGCGAGCGAGACTTTGAAATACCCGGAGCTCAGCATTGCATCTGAGATGATCGACCACTTAGCAGCGGGACACGAGACAGCTGGAATTACACTCACGTATATATCTTGGCACCTCTCACAAGATGTTGCACTTCAAGACAAACTTCGGGCTTCACTTCTCTCTTTGTCAAATCCAATTTCTCTTAATGGAAAGGATCAGGAACTACCCAGTTCCAAAGACCTCGATAACCTCACACTCCTCCATGCAGTCATAATGGAAACCCTTCGTCTCAATGCAGCCATACCAGGTGGCCAACCCCGCATGAGTCCCTACCCATCCAGCACCATATCCTCCTTTCCCATACCAGGCGGTGTAAGAATAAATGCACAAGCTCACAGCGTGCATCGAAATCCAAGCGTTTACCCCTCACCTGAGACTTGGGATCACACACGATGGCTGGATGATTCGAATGGTTATTCCGAAGAGCAACGACGGGAACGAGATCGCTGGTTCTGGGCATTTAGTAGCGGAGGACGGATGTGTGTGGGAAGTAATTTTGCTATGCATGGTTTGTTGTTCCCTTTTTCCACCTCTTATAAGTCATGCTTACTTTGAAGAATACTCGCTAATTGTAAGCCGCGAAATTGTAGAGATGAAACTTATCATTGCGGCCATTTACACCAATTTCCGTACTCACATTGTTGACGATAAGGGGATTGAACAAGAAGATGGTTATACTACTGGGCCCGCTGGAAACAAGTTGATTTTGAAATTTGAGAAAGTTGCGGAATAATCAATTAGTTTGAAAGAATTTAGTGGTTAGAAGTAAGTACATCTAGTTAGCTCTCTATCATACTTCGACCCAGTGTTCACATCTTGAATACGAAAGCGCGAGTAAATTAGTCTTCGCGGCTTGTCTCATATACAGATAGTTAGTGGGTCTTGGATCTTGGCTAGATCACGTGACGGTTTTCTTGAAAATTGCTCTGAAAAAAGAGAGAAGAGATAAGTTTTTGAGCGATAAATTACTAATTTTCCAGCGACTTATCGGGTCGCATTCAAATCCATCTCATGAACCTCTGTAACAACACTTCTGCGATCACGGTAAATCTGTTTCTCCATATTACTTTATCCGGAGCCGCCAAGTAAGGCCAAGTCGGGGTGATCACTGAATAATCCCCCAGCATTAAAACATCAGGATCATTAAACAAATCTCACCCCAGTGACCCCACCTGGAATTTCTCCATGAATCCGAAGAACACGATTAGAATTCCCTCTACAAAATGAGAAAAGTCAATGATAGTTCGCCAAGAGTATAGAATTTGGTTTGTTTCAATCGCAATTGCCACCCCTCTTTTCTCGGTTTATTTCGTATTAAAACCAACAACTCCAGCTCTTGTTGGGTTTCTTCTTTCTTCTGGTTCACTCCAGTTCTCGTCATTTGGTTTCTCTCGTTCGTTCGTTGAGTTGTTTTCTCGCCACTTTCGTTCACTGCACTTGTATTCACGATGAAGACCACACTTCCCCTCCTCGCTGCGGCAACAGTAAATGCTGCTACTCAGTGCACCACTCCCAGATTATCTGTTCGAGGCGCTGATACAGTCGTCTTGCGAGATTATGCCAATGGTCTCAAATCCGGAGCCCCTTTTATCACATACGAGCATGGCGTAGCTTGGAAAGCTCTCGAGATGGTTTACAACGCCACCAGCAACGAAGATTATCTGACACACATCACCAAGGGGGTCGACAACATCGTTACTGCGGAAGGAGGATTGAATGATTATAATTTGACATATTATACCCTTGACGATGTGAGAATTGGAGAGACTTTGATCTACCTGTAAGCCTTCTCCCCTCGAAATTTCGTGAAGCTTGAAATTAATGGGAGTAATAGAAACAAAAATACCGGGGAGGCAAAATACAAAGGAGCAGCTGATCTTCTCCGATCCCAACTTTACACCAACCCTAGAAATGCAGCTGGAGGTTTCTGGCATCGCTCCACTTACCCCAATCAGATGTGGCTCGATGGACTCTACATGGTGTCCCCATTTTACGCTCATCACACCGCAGTCTATGCTCCAACAAACACCACAGCATTTGACGATATCATCAACCAATTTGAACTTGTGCACACAAACTGTGTGAACTCCAACACCAGCCAGACCGGATTGTTGAAACACGGTTACGATAGCACACGCACTGCTGTTTGGGCCGATGCTGCCACCGGGGCTTCTCCTGAATCATGGAACAGAGCTTTGGGATGGTATGTCATTGCCATCGTCGATGTTTTGGATTTCTTTCCAACAAGTCACTCCGGTTTTGCAACTCTCAAATCTATTCTTGAAGAGACTGTTGCTGGTATCGCCAAGGCCGTTGACGCAGACTCTAAGCTTTGGTGGTTGGTAATGACTCAACCTGGCAAGGCAAAGAACTATATTGAAAGCAGCGGCTCGGCCATGTTCGTTTACGCTGTGTTGAAGGGAATCAGATTGGGATATTTGAGCGCTGATTACCTTCCAACATTTACTGCTGCATATGAGGCTTTGGTAGAGAAGTTTGTGAGTGATGCAAGTGATGGAGGAATTGATTGGGCCGGTACTGTTAGTGTTGGAAGTTTGAGTGGGAAGGGTGATTTCGATGTGAGTACCTTATTCGTTCTCCCTTTGTCAGTTGCTTTTTTGGAGTAATGCTAACTGATGTGGATTTAGTACTATGTTTCTGTTGCTCTTGCTACAAATGACTTGAAAGGATTGGGTCCATTTATCATGGCTAGTGTTGAGTACGAGAAGTATTGCCATTGATGAAAGAATGCCTAAAATTTCTACTCTAACAGTTTGTGTACGTTTCACTTAAAAGAGAGAAAGTAAGTTGATAGTCCTGACAACTGTATATATTACTTTCAATTCTCTTACCCAATAATCGTTGCTAGCCATGCATCGTGTAAACTCACTTAGTTTATACTTTATTCAAGAGCACTGGTAGGTAATTGTACTCGTTTCATTTAACACAAGGATCCGTGAACACCTCGGGTATTGAAATCAATTGCCCGAAGAGGCATAGAACACCGGGAAAATATACACATCTAGTCTCAGCCTAATCTATGGGCATTGTCCAATTATATGTAGAAGCGAATGATAGGACATGCGCCACCGCTTAAAACTTCCCGATTAACTTTTTTAATTAATTTCCACCAGAGCTTTTATTTATACCAGGGGACACAAGCTTTTTAGATAAAAGCAGAAGTAAAAAAGGCGCTCGAGAAACTTGAGTTGAAATTGAGTCTTGGAAGCTACAGGTCTTGGCATAAACAAGTTCTTTTAAAATATTTTAGGGGGTATAATGGAAAACTCAATTTAATTAAAGGCCTCCACCAAATCCCTCCATTTTGGCCTCCGAGTTTGCTCCGATGACACGACTGAAATCTCAATAAAAACTCTGACGCTGACGCTGACGAACCCCGCGTACTCCGTATTCCGTATGTACTCCACACACACAGTGAGACGGCGGCGTGATCGATTCAAAGCTTGTTTCTTACATGGTTCTGACGTGAGGTCGCTCTTTTCGTCAGCATTGTGAATTCGAATATGATCGATTGGATGTGAGAACTCATGTGCTGCCATACTGGATAAGGCTAAATTTTCGACCAATATACCAATTGAGAAGGGTATGAGAAGTTACGAGCTGTTGTAATTTACGAATTAAATATTGTTCAAGGGTGGTCTGCTGACTCTTTAAGTCCCCGATGCACACCTCCGGTTTTTTTATCTCCTTCTGCAATACTAGTTCCAATGGTAATGTTACATAGTGTTGTGTAATGCTTTAGGTTCATAATTGAGGGAGTAGACCATTTCTTATAAGAGAAAAGAGGAGCTGATGCACCAGTGTACTAAACAGCCCGAGAATCAGTGGTGTTCATTAATATCCAAGCTATCCTTCGCTAGGTAATAACAATTCCCCCTTTTCATTTTGTTGCTTCTCCTGGACAGAATCAACATCACATTGCACCCTCTTCCCTCAACTCAAAGGTCTTTTTCCAAACATTCAAACTCCCATGGCTTCATCTATCCTCATAGCCATGGTCTCGTTAACCTTCTTGAAAACTTCCACTGCCTCCTTTCTCACTCGTGGAATAGCCCATTTCAAATGAGAGGCCACATTATTGACGAAAGCCTCTTGTTGACCTGTTCTCCCGAAAACGCCCCACATCCCTCTCGCTTGTGCAAAATCATCATCTTTGATTGTTGTGGTATATGCCGCAACCTTCCCCACCCATTCATCATGAGCTTTACTCACTTCCCCATAATTCGTTGGTCGCAAACTAGTCCTTACATAGTTTGGATCTGGTCCATAATTTCCTCTAAAGTTTGAAGCCCCGTCTCGTTGGAAAGGAGAATAGACGGGTGAGTGAGGATAATTGGAAGGCAGTTGTTGGTAGTTTGCTCCGAGTCGATATCGCTGCGCGTCAGGGTATGAGAACATTCTTGCTTGCAACATGGGGTCTGCAGAGGCTCCAATTCCTGGGACCATGGTGGACGGTGAGAATGCAGCTTGTTCGATATCGTTGAAGTAATTTTGTGGCTAGTTTCATATCAGTAAATGTCTTTTTGCACATATATGGAATGCCTCTCCAGACTCACATTTCTATTTAACTCCAGCTTGCCAAATGGAATCAAGGGATAATCGCCATGCGGCCAGACTTTAGTCATGTCAAAGATGTTCCATCGATAGGTCTCTGCATCCTTCGGGTCCATAATCTGGCAATAGACTGTCCAGGAAGGATATTCTTTCCTCTCAATGGCTTCATATAAATCCTGGACATTGTAATCTGGATTCTCTCCCGCCATTTTGGTCGCGTCATCTCCGCTGAAATTGCGGATTCCTTGATCCGTCTTGAGATGGATCTTGACGTATTTAAATGAACCATCGGGCTTTGTGAACTTATAAGTGTGTCCAGAGAAGGCATCGGTATGCCGCAACGAGTTTGGAGTTCCTCGATCGGAAAATAGGTGCATTAATTCGTGTGTTCCTTCTTGGTTGTTGTTGTGGAAATCCCAGAACATCGTAGCATCTATCAAGGTTACATGTTGGTTTAAGCTTTGCAATACTTTTAGAGTGGCTCAGCTTACCTGGAAGATTAGTCTGTGGATGTCTTTTATGCGATCGATTTAAACTCGGAAACTTAATTGGGTCCCGAATGAAGAAAACGGGCTGTGACATATCAGTAACACTCGACGAGCCTGTTGGAAAGAGCAACATACTGTATTGTTAAAAACCCAATCTTGGTTTCCTTCCTCGGTGTAAAGTTTGATACCCCAACCTCGTGGATCTCTCGCTGTGTCTGCACTTCCCTTCTCTGGTCCCACTGTGGAAATTCTCACCAAGACCTCAGTCTTTTTCCCAATCCCATTTAGGAACTTTGCTGAAGTGATCGAAGAGATATCATGTGTAACCGTGAATGTACCAAAGGCACCAGCAGCTTTGGCATGGACGACACGCTCGGGAATTCGTTCTCTGGCGAAGTGCGCAAGGGTCTCAATAAGTTGTGTATCTTGCAGTAGAAGGAGACCACCACCACCAGAACTGTTAATGCGTAGAGCAGTTGCTGGGTCTCCTATTGGGTTACCTTCTGCGAGAGTATATGTTGGAGTGTAGTCTGAGCTTAACTACATAAAAATCAATCACGTCAGTTAAAGCTTTTATCGTGCTTGTGTAGAACGAAGTTCTTACCTGCGATGCCATTTTGAAGGTGGGTTGTGAAGCGGAGTGATTGGATATCGCAAGATAAGAGGGACTGGGAGATGCTCTGCTGGATTCGATACCAAGAAACAACAAATACTTGAAGAAGGAATTGGTTTATATGTCCTTTGCCTAGGCAAACATGGTGTTGACTAAACCCTCGAGTTACCTAACCGAGAGCCCCTTAACTGCGGGATTGCCCTGCTTTGCACACGTACAGCATAACGAAACAGGAAACTCGACAAACACCATCATGAAGTTATATGTAAACACTCAGATTTAATCAATTGTGTCTGTAACCCTGAACGGCTATGGTAAAAGTTGTTTTTCGAGCACCCAGACAAATAATCACCACATGCAAGTATCCACAACTGAAAAAAGAAACCAGGGGGGAGCGGTACACCCCGAAAAGAAGCGAGCCAATAAAAAAACTCGAATCTTGCATACTCAGCATCTTGCATGCTAAATGTACACTAAGCCTTACCCAGATATAGGTGGCCATTAAGGAAAGTAGAACATACGGAAAAAGAGGAACTAGGATGGAATTAAATCTTGAGATCCCTGTCATTGTACGTTACGCACTACCCTGTTCGCAAAGTGCATCATGTTCGATGTTCGCCGTCCTCGCCGGAATCGCTGCAAGCTCGGCGCTCGGCCATCTCTCTGGGGCAGCGAGACGCTAAGGTTATTGTACCCCCGATTTAATTCCGCTCTCGCATAAAATGCTCCCACCATGATCCCGAAGTTTCGATTTACCTACAACAGCGGGAATAGAAGCCTCAATGATGTCATCTGTGGTAATATCTGTGGTTCAATACCCCCAATATAAATCGGCGGTCAGAAATGAAGCCGAAGAATGCCGCACTCCCGGACGATACTCTAGACCCAAGGGTTGGAAACCCTCAATTATAATCAAGGTCATTGGCCAGAAACCTCGGAAGCGGGTCCACTCCGATATGGAGGAAAGTCGGCGGGTATAAACTTGAAATGCATGTATGGGACGGAATTATGCACCCGTGGTCTTACAGAAGCCAAAGAACGAAGAAGGTAGATGCCAAGAGGGAAGCTGCTGATACTTAAGCAACCGACAGATCTAGTTCTCTTTTCTCGCATATCAAAAAATACTCCAAGTCTTGGCAACCCCCCTCCAAAGCATCCCACACCCACACACCACATCTATACTATTATGGCCTTATCAGACAAGAATCTTGCAAGGATCGACTGTGATTTTGATTCGGTACTAAGCGAGAATTATTCTCAGGGGGATCTATCAGTGCCTCTCGACATTTTAGCGTCTCTGGTAAGTTGTGTCCCTTCCTTGATTGGTCATCCGAAAGTACCGGCACTGACCAGATACTTTAAAAGGACTACAATTCATTCCTCTTTTCTCCTGAAGGATCCTCTGGAAGTTTCCCAACATCCATTCTCAAATTCGGACCAAAAAACCCACCACCGAAGATGCAGAACCAAACCCAAGATACCTCCGAGTCCAATCTCTGGTGGTACAACGAAGACCAAAACGACATCATGTACCCCGGAATTGAACTTGAAACGACCGGATTCCAATTTGGGAATATTGGATCCTTAGATTCGCCACTTCCAGAGCAAGATTCTTGTTCCACGCTATCATCTCCTTCGTCAACAACCTCCCAACTTCCAAAGCCACCGACACCAAAAGAAACGTCACCAATCACCTTCTCCTATCTAGGAAAGCCAACAACCTCAACCACCTCTTCAAAACCCAAGTCAACAAAGGTCGAAAAGCTAGAGGTAAGCACACTCTTGAACTTGAACTCAAATTTGAACCCACGTATTGATTTTATAATAGAAACGCCGAGAAAAGAACCGCACATCGCAGAGGAGATACAGAGAGAGGAAGGAAAAGTATATCCAAGATCTCGAGAATCAGTTGAGAGAAGTCCAGAGGAGGTACGACTTGCTACAAGCCCGTTTGAACCCCACGGTGGGCGAGATACTTCCCGCCAAAGCATGTGTGGAAAATGCAGAATGGCAGTGGCCGGAAGTGGGGTTGGAAGAGGACATGGGGGAGGACATGGAGTTCAATTAATAAAACGGAGGGGCTTGCAGCACTCTTCGCAGGGCTGAATGTGGCGTTGG
Organism: Calycina herbarum; assembly: GCA_001414485.1. Taxonomy (NCBI): domain Eukaryota; kingdom Fungi; phylum Ascomycota; class Leotiomycetes; order Helotiales; family Pezizellaceae; genus Calycina; species Calycina herbarum. The sequence goes on along the minus strand of LLEY01000073.1, from coordinate 269,564 downwards.
TTTTACAGTGCTTTATTTTTGAGCGGGGGTGGCGTTTAATGTATGGAGCGGCCAACTGTGAAATACCAACTGTGAAATACTAAATGAACATGATTAATTTTATAATATAATGCGCATAACCTGCAACCCGGATCCAATAGAACCATGAAGAAGTGTAAAGACTGTGTAACTCATACTTGAGTGTGGCGCGATGGACAATAAAAGCGACAGTGCATGGCCTATGAATTCGAAGTACTAACCTAAATGATCTCGGACAATTAATATGTCTGTTTAGAGATCTGGGTTAATTATCTGAATGACCCTCGAGAATTGGAAGAACTAGAACTTGGTAAATAAGTACCCTGAAGTATTTACTGACGTTTCGGTGCCCATCGCGAGAGTCCTTCAAGTTCGGAATCATGGTACTCCGAGGTCAGTGGCACCATCTGTGCATTTCTAATCAGTCCAGAGTCGTGGTGTCCCATAATCTACGACAAGAAATGGACGTATAACTCCCAAAGAATGCACGTCAGCACTTTGTGGAACTATACCAAGGCAAATGACAGGTTACGTGTACGAACACAACAGTTGGTCTCGAGATGTGCAATTTGTTCCCAAACTGGTCACCTTCGCGTAATGCGAGGCAGGATGCATGGCCGCCGTAACAAGGTCTTGCTACCACCAGGGAGAGAGTCGAAAATCCGACCTTGGTGTAAAGTGGAACATATGTTGCCCTCTTTTGATTAGCACCCGGAGGGAAATGGATGAATTGTGCTCAAATTAGAATAATTAGATGCCTGCTTTGTCTATTGTTGCAACCTTTTCCTGGTACACTTGCGAGGTTTTCAGGACAGTTTCAAGAACTTTTGCAAACCCTGGTGCTTCCAATGTAGATTTAAGGGTCGTGCTGTTGGCACAATCACGGTGAACCAAACTCGTGCCCAATTGGCATCAATAACCTCCAAGTCCCACTTTCCATGAGCTGCGCATTCCTTACTGATCATTGCACATCTCGTAAAGAATGAGTAACTATCGGTATGAGACGACTCCCCGTATCAATGAAGAACAAAACAAGCCACGATAGGTCTCGAAGCAGAGTCGGGAAGCAGAATTGGGCCTCTCGGCCCTTCAAACCAATCGAACAGCGATGTTGTAAGAGCATGAGGAGTAACTCATCGCCCGTGCCATCCGTCTTTGGGTTGAATTCCGAAATTTTAACTACAACCAACAAATCAAGAAAACTTGGTTGATAGGTAGAGATTTCTGAATCACCCCGTTGTTGCAGGTCTGGTGAGAGCTTGAGATTTTAATCATCGCACGCCCCGTCCGTGATCGGGCACAATTTGAGGTTTTATTCTAAACCAACGAACTAAGAAAGCAAGTCTGTTTGAAGAATAGAAGTTCTGAATAGCCCTGTTGTGGCACGTCTTGTTTGAAAATCGCGTAGGTAGTAATACGGGTGACTAACCCAACAACCCAACAACCCCACAACAAATAGGGTTTACATCGAAACCACAATGATCGACCGCCCCGAATACACCCGTGTCGAAAAGCCAAACACGCGTGGAAGATTCTTGGGCAAGATGAACAATACTTCTTTCCCTGATATAAGGCTAATATGAAATACTTTCCATAGGTGGGAGTAGTTGTCTCAATTACTATACCTGGGTTCGAGGAAGTGCTGCAACTTTGATGATTGGGCGGCTTTTGGAGGAGACGATTGGAACTGGGAAAATACCAAGGAGTATTTGACAAGGGAAGCCACTGAAATCCAAGTGCGAGGTTACTTGAGCTAACAGAAACACAGGGTGCTTGTAACCACGACGACGAAGGCCTCTTCCACCCAGCCCTATCAAAGTAGGCCGAAATGGCCCATTACACGTCTCCCACTCCGATCTTATCCTCGAAATGAAACCATTTCGAGACGTACTTTCAGAAGCCTGGGTCAGCAAAGGTCAAAAGATATTTGAAGACATCTATTCCAGTATAATGAATGCATTAACACATTGCATGAACACAATCTACAATGGATTCCGATCCTCCTCCTACGTCTTCGTCGAAGGAAAGGCAAACATCACAATCCTCGCAGACACCCATTCAAAGAATCTCATCATCGAGGATGGTGTTGTGACCGGAGTTACTGTGTTCGGTGCCAATGGAGAAGATGTTTCTTTCCGTGCAAAGAAGGAAGTTATCGTCTCGTTTGGTGTATTTGAGTCCCCAAAGCTTTTGATGCTCTCCAGTATTGGACCTGAGAAGGAGCTTGCAGCCCACGGTATCAAGTCGGTCGTTAAATCTGAGCATGTCGGATAGAACTTGCTCGATCACCCTATCCTCGCTCATGTCTTCAAGCTCAAAGACGGACTAGGACTCGAGGACCATCTCCTTCGCGCTAGTCCACAACGTGATGGAGCCATTGCGGCATACAGAAAGAGCAAATCTGGACCTCTCAGCAGTGGTTTGCTTGATTTAGTTGGCTTTCCGCGTATTGATGAGTACTTGACCCAAAGCAAGGAGTATGTTTCTTTCAAGAAATCGAATGGTGGGGTTGATCCTTTCGGGCCAGGAGGACAACCACACTTCGAGATTGATTTCGTGGTAAGTGAAGCGAACCCCTTTTGTTATCTTCCAGAATACGATCTAATTTCTGACAGCCAATGTTTTCCGACGCATTTCAATGGCATATTCCAACTCCTGCCACTGGTTCATGGGTAACCGTCATCGTTGATCTTCTCCGTCCATTATCGCAAAATGGACAAGTCAAATTGAACTCATCCGACCCCCTTGTACAACCAAACGTCAACTTGAACTTCTTCTATCACGATCTCGACATCGTGGCTCTTCGCCAGGGTATCCGATTCGTGGACGACATGTTGATGAACGGCGATGGATTCAAGGATATCATCGGTGAAGGTGGGTTTTCTCCAACAGTCTCTTTCCCTTTCATGTTGATACTGACTCGGATAGACTATCCATGGCCCATGCCACGAAACTCTGACGAGGCAATGAACAAAATGGTAACGCTCCCAAACCGGTTTCCGTGCGTCAACATCCCTCCCCCTCTTCGTTCAATAACTAACAAATATACCACAGACCCATGTGGAACCACCCGTCTCTCCAAGAACATCGAAGAGGGCGTAGTCGACAATCAACTCAAAGTCCACGGCGTCAAGAACCTCAGAGTAATCGATGCCTCCGTCTTTCCAGTCATCCCTGATTGTCGCATCCAGAACGCCGTCTACATGGTCGCAGAACAGGTACGTATTTCTGATTTGTCGCATCGAGACAGCTTGCTAACGATTCTCCAGGGAGCCGACATCATCAAAGCGGCGTATCCAAAATTATATTGAGTACCTCGGGTATGGTGTTGAGAAGCCGTTGGTCGGAGGTGGTGTTTGGCGTCCAGGTTGTGGTTGTGATAATTCGGGAATTCGGATATCCGGGAAGCTTGGCTTGTGAGGTGAACGTAATGTTCGGCCAATTGATTCTTTAGCAAATTGTTATTCAATGACATATCGATTATGTGTTCATGTATGAACGATGATCCTCCTCCTCCCGGTGGACAGAAAAGTTGGCACCACAATTTAGCGATCCTGCTAACCCCGCGACGTATAACTTAGTAACAACTAATTGTAAAAATACAACAAAAATATCAGTAGATGGGTAAAATGCTAGTTTACTCTGAAACTGAGTGCTGAAGTTTTTTAACTTATTTGCGTCAAGTTATTGACGTTGCTTGTTCTCGTAGAATAAAGTCATGCTGCTACTTAGTCTGTCCACCGGGAGCTAGCTCCTCCTCCAGAAAGGTTCGCACCTGGTACCATCGCGAGCCAACCAAGCACCACACCTCTTTCAGCCCATGCATATTTTGTTGCACATCGCCGTGGTAGTTGTGGTAGCTCAGCTTCTAATACTCAATAGGGATTTTGGGAAATGGTTTTACCTCTCCCTCCTTCTTTACCTGGATTTCTCATTCCATATTTTTCCCCTCGCAACTTGTGAGTTTGGATTTTTAGATAGTAATATTACCTCCTAACTTGAGCATTTGAACAGTACTACTACCTAGCTTGGGCTTTTGGACAGTACTACTATCTAACTCCACACTCCAACTCCAACCACCCTCCAAGTTCAACTGCTTTGTAGCTCCTGGGTGATTCTTCTAAAAACATGAAACATTTTAGAATTGTTATAACTTATGTATCACCAATTTTCCACCAAAAGACTTTATTACCCTCTCATCACTCATTTATTTCAATTGTTTTAAAAAGATTAAATTACAAACCGAATTTCTGCCCGTTCTACATTTAACCAAAGAATTGAATTGAGTCAATTGATTTCGGCATATATTCCACTATCTTTTACATTGTCCCAAGCTAAAGTATTTAACATTCGCTCTTATTATTCATCGCAAACAGGTGGACCTGTATAAACAACAACTCTCCCAACAACCCAAAACCCATCACATAATCAACAAGGAAAAAAAGGCATAGAACCGATTTCCATTTTTGGGTCAACCATCCAAATGTATTGCTATAACCTATCAAGCTACTCTACCCAGTCGCCATAAATGCAAATGCTCCCTCTCTAAGCTCTAAGCTCTACGCCAATACCCCATGCAAAACAGCCATGTAATATGAGAATGATGCCCCCACAGTACTCCTCCAATATGCTCCTGCTATGCACGATGTTTTGACTCCTAGACACCATCCCCCAACTCATCTCTATCATCACTGCCACAAAGAGAAGCCACCCGTTTCGCTGCTCCATCATCCTCAATTCCATACCCCCCATTTTCGCCTTCATCCGCAGGTCCAAGTGCCTTCCTAGCCGCCTTCTCCTCCTCGAGTGCCGCATCAAGCCAACTTTCCATTCCCGTATTCAGCACAAAAACTTTATTAAGCTTATCCCCAAAATACCTCTCCTTCCTCGTCGACCCCCTCGCACCCCCCTCCAAAGCACTCATAGCAGCCCTAGTAGTCCTCATCCTCTTCCCCCGCTGTCCCCCTTCACTCAAAAGATTACTCAGCTTCGCACGCTCCTGCTGCAACTTCGCATTACAAGCAACAATAGATCTAACATACGGCGCCAAGTCCGTAGCGATCATCGTAATAGTGCGGTCGAAAGACGAGGCTTCTACACTGTTAGAGGACCATACGTAAGCTTTATCTGGTTCCGAGATGGGGTCGAAGGCTAGTGCAAAATCAAGACGGCGGATACGTGGTTCAGGGGTGGATATTTGTTTGGTGACGAGGGAAATTATTTCTCCTTCAGAAGGCGAGGAGAGTTCCTTGGGTACTTCGAAGCCGTGGTGGATGTGTTGGTCTTCTTGGAGGATTTTCCGCGCTCGGGATTTCATACATAGAGAAACACTTTTTGTCATCGAACCAAAGTCGACCTTGGGTAAGGCCTCAATAATTGGATGGGCGAGGGTATAATCTTCCCGGGCCTTATTAGATAAAACTGGCTGGTCAATATTGATGAGGATCTAGAGATGTTAGCACGAAAAAAAACTGAACAGAAGGAAGCATGCATACCTGGTTGTCTTCTCCAAAAGCGCCACCAGAACAAATATCAGCAACGCTCATTGCCTCTGCAAAGTCTGCATACATAGCAAGAGCGGCAATGTCATCCTTTCGACAAGACGATGCATTTTTCATCTTGGTAGCCCAAGAGACAATTTTGATTGACTTTTGCCAGTCGCCGGCATCGAGTTTCCAACCATCCCAAGCCTCATGAAGCATTTCCTCTTCAATGTCAAGATAATGGGAGTGACTTTCCAGTACGTCTTGGCTGAGCCAACCCATACCAGTCTGATATGTCCCTTCGCTGATAACGCGAATCTTCTCGCCGTTCTGATCCACGTCACTACCTACAGGCCAACGAGGATACGACCACTCCAAACCACTCTTGACATCACCAATGGCAAATTGACACCAAAAATTCAACTCCATCAAAGAACCTCGGAGATCGCAGCCTCGGGTTTCGTATAACACACTCACAGCGTCGCGCTTTACAACATGGCCCTCACAAGCAGCTACCAACAACATATAATCAACTGCGAGGTCGACTGGGGGTGGGGTAAACCGAATGATTGCGTGCAACATTAATGCCTGCATCGGTAGCACGGCTTCGTTATTGCACGTGATGATTACTGGACGTTTGGATTGAGCAACAAGTGTGAGAATGGTGGACCAGAACAGTTTATCTTCATCATAAATGATATCGGCCTCTTCGATGAGGATCAAGGATTGCTTTTTCTGCTGCGTAGGAGGCTTTGTAGGTAATTCAGCCTTCTTGATTCCGGCTACTTTTTTGGTGTCTGCGGTGGGCTTCGGTTTTTTCGTTTTCGGTATCGTGGGTTCTTTTATTTTGAAAAAAGAGTTCATGGTTCCTTGTCGTCCACTCTGAATATCTTTAGCCAAGGCTTCGTCGATGCGGAGGTTTTCTTCATCGATCGAAGTCGGATTGTGAGATTGTTGAACCAAGTGATTCCGACTCATATCGCCAACCTTTTCCAAAATATCCTTCCCGCTGCGCCGGCTGCTGGAATTGATCTCAAAAACCTCAAATTCAAGTTCCTTTGCAACAGCATAAACGGCAGCAGTTTTCCCACAGCCATGAGGGCCACTTAGGACAACAGCATTTGGGAGCTTCTTCCCGTCCTTTGCGGGCCTCACGATGGTCTTCTTCGCGTTAGAGGAACCCCCAAATCCTGATATGTCATCCTCCGGTTCTGTAATCTCATCCAGGTCATACTCTTCGTCACTAGAAACGACAAAGCTATCATGCTTTTTAGACTTCCTTTTCCGTTTTCCGTTGCCATCGGGGTTAGGCACCGTTCCTGTTTTAGAATTTGCCTCCGACATTCCTGTTTCTACAGCTTTCACTGTCAGGTTCTCCAGCCATTCTTTCAATATCATTGCTTCGCGGCCATGTTGTAGCACTTCCGAGGCACATTTCGGGGCATGCTTTTGTACCCATGATTGAGTTTCACAAATGCCCTGATCAAATGCAGATAGCGAAGTCGGAATGGAATTGTAGACCTGTGATATTGCTGGATGGACCGGTTTCTGCGTTGGATCTACTCGTTGAGGTACTCGTTGGGGCTCGTCATCTTCCGAGCTTCCTGGTGTTGATTTGATGAGGGGAATTTTTGTCCTTAGTCCTTTTAGTGAACGCTGCTGAAGTGTGCTTCCTCCTTCATAATGCTTATTCGGAATCCGGAGGCAATTTGGAACCGAAGGGAACTCATCAGGGTTGATCTCCCGTATTCCTCTTGCTATGTGCTCAACATTCAAGCTGTCTGCTAATCGAGCAATGATGTCCTCGGTGACCAACACTTCGACAGCCTGGTATTTGGCCCTTTTAGTCCTTGCCCCGAGAGACAGAGGGGTATCCTCGATTGCAGATACAGAATTTCCAGTGCTTCCCCGGACATGACTAGTTCCTTTCCAGGGCCAAGCAGGTTCTACAGCCCCAGGGAATTTTAATATTCCCGTAGGATTTCCAAACCCAGAGAACCTTGGTGCACTTGGCTTAGCTGGAGATGGAGGCCTTTCGTACAATTGCGATTTAACACGACCCCTCGTCACCGTGGCCTTTTTGGGGCTAATTCTGGGTTGAGGTGGTTGAGGTGGTTGTGGTGGTTGTGGTGGGTTTTTTGCTGGTGCCACGTTTGTAGCCGGCGGTTTCCCAGCTTTACCTGTGAATAATGGGTGTACTGGTTTCGGGGGGTCTGTCGAAGGGGGTTTATCTGCCTTCGTATTTGCCTTAGTAGCAGTTTTCTGCTGGTTTTCGGGTGGCTTTGGGGAAACCGGTGGAGCTGTTTTGGGGCTATTTAATATATCCTCTATCTTCTGACAAATTTCCGATGGTAGCTTTTGGCCTTCCCCATAGCGGATTGTGACAATTTTTGACTTTGAGGTGGACTTCCTTCCAGTATTCTTCACAGGTACCGCTTTCTTCGGTGGAGGAGATCCAATGGTCCCCGTTTTCGGGTTCAATCGTAGTGTTTTCTTTGGTTTGTTTCCTTCGCTAGCATTACCAGGCACAATTAGCTTCAGAGCCCAATTGACCTCTGTACCCCTAGAGTCATTATTCAGTCCAGGAGTGCCGTTTGCACAAGGGGTATCTTGGGAATCGGTCGTGACGTGGGGGATTTCGGGTAATTCGCCAAGCACCGCGTCTTTCGTTTTTGATGTCATGACAGAGATTGCCACGGGCTGTTCCTCCTTCGTACTTGATTCTCCAACTTGTATTTCAAAAGCTCCAGTGGAAGAACCTTCGTCTTTTGCCACATTTACTTTCGTTCTGCCACGCCGAGATTGCTTCGGAGGTGCTGCGACCATTCCTATATCATCGTCCTCGGGATCATCTGCATGCGCCTTGCTAATTGGTGAAGCTGTTTTCCTTCTCTTTCTCCTTCCATCGTTCGGATCAATCGCCAGAAGTTCAGATCGCACGTTCCCATTCTCCTCATTTATTGGCAAGTCGATATCCTCCTTCTTCGAATCCTGCTTAGACTTCCTCCCCGCAGTAGGCTTCTTTTTACTGCCACTCTTATTCGCGGGGTTCGGAGCTTTGGGGAGGATCTTATTATCGCCTTGACGAGGAGCTGGGATTGCTGTTTTTGCTGGGTCAATTAGCACAAGAACCCCTCTAAAGAAGACACAGAATCTTACTCAAGGGTCTCTGGAAAAGGGGGAAGACCTTCTTTGGGCCCTCGTTGATCTCCCCCAACGTCATGGCCAGAGCTGCCATAGGACACGCGAGATTCACGCGTCTTAGAAGCTGTTGGATGCAGGTAAATGCATTGGGGAAAGAACGATGTTGGTGGGGGTGGATGAGGGGGTACTGTGACAGCGTAGATCTATATTTTGAGGGTGGTGGAAGGTGCGATGGGAGTGTAAGGTAAAATGGAGTGAATTGAGGAAGTCGCGACTGACTGACGCGTAGAAGAGCCCAAAGCACTTTAACTTTTTGCAAAGCACCAGCCACACTACGGTGGGCTTTTGCACCACGCTGCTCAAGAGCTCCCGTAGCTAACGCGATCACGACCCCTGTAATTCAGTGATGGCCAAAAATATTTTTTGATAGCAAAAGCAGACCGCTTCACAACTCCACCAAGAGCTGCACCACAGGACAACCCCCACGGCAGAACACATTCCACCATGCCGTCCAAATTCTCACTGCAGAAGCCGTATGTGGTGGCATCTTTGCCGAAACCCATTGACGTTAAGAATGGGCGTTATGTGGTGGGAGAAGTTTTTGGCGGGGCTGTAGGAGCTGGCGCAAAAAAAAGAAAGAGGTCTGAATTGGCAATTGGGATTGATGGCGAGGGGGTCAACCTATACGATGTAAGATTGGAGTCTTGTTCCTTCGGGTCTTGGTCTCTTGTTAGCGATTAGAGAATTACAAAACTAACCTTTTCCCCAGATTTCTTCTTCTAAACTTATTACATCGTATGCGCTTCCTCCACAATCATCTTTTACCTGCGCTCCATGTTCCTTGAGAACTCGAATCTCGAAAACGCATGCCGAACGACGGACGTATGCAGCGACTTCGGGGACACAGGCGCAAGTCACTGTGTTTAGAGATGTGATCGAAGGACCGTCGACCACCACATCTACCACCACCTCTCACCTTGTCCAGAAAGCCGGAAATCCAATTGTTTTCTTGAGTACGACCGCCGCGACATTGGGAGCTGAGGCACTCACAGGTGCCGTGGACTTGTTGGCGGTAAAAAAGGATGGGGAAATACATTGTTTGGATGGGGAAACTCTGCAAGAAAAATGGATTTCTCCGCCTTCCGCTATCCTCACCCAGGATGCAGGACAACATATCCAAGCCGAGATCGAGTATGCGCACTTGACAAATGCACACGCGGTAGGCCAGGGGATCTTCAGAGGTCGACCGGATGTTTTCGCAATTTTCCCACAAGAGATTTCCGAGGATGCCTTCAACCCAGATATGTTGGTGCTGATCTCCAAGACCACTGCGACTCCCTTCACAAGAAGGATACATATTGTCGCTCTACCAAGAAGGTCATCCACCCATGCCATCGGATTACAGCACTCAGTTCACCCTCTACTGTTTGCCGCTTTTCCATCCACTTCAAATGTATTCTCCCAAGGAACGGCAACCTTTAGCATACAGGTCTCGGCAGGAACATTAATGCAGCTACAAAACAATACCCTGACCACATTCGACCTAACTGAAACAGGGCCAAAAGAACAATCCACCCTATCAACTAGCACTGCAAAGTCATTCTTACGACTATCCAACACGTCCATCCTCCTGTCGTCCGAAGATGCTCTCAATGTCATCAATCCGAAATACCAGTCAATACTGGCAACCGTTGATGTCGGTGTTTCTAGTGATCGAGAGTCGCTCAAACGCAAACGAGAAAGCAAATCTGATAGCAAGGCTATATCAGCGGGTACCCATTCTCTCAAAGCCTACTTTCCCAAACTTGGAGCAGCAGTTGCAATTGTTGATAGCAACCTCGTCGGCATACAAATCGAAGGGCAGCATGATCGCAAAGGAAGGGCTCGCGCGGCAGGTCTTCTTATAGACTCGATTGGATGCTCTATTCCAGACCAACAACGATCCAAAATTGGCAATTCCAATGTCGCAAAGCTCGACTCCGCAACTATGTCAGCATACCAGCCCGCCTCTCTAACTGTAAATGCATCCGATGCGGCCTGGACCAATCGAACGCAAACTCTGGAGAAAACTTTTGCGAGTGGGGATATTGACAGGTTTGACGAGCTTATGATTTCGATCCTTGGCCCCAAAATGAAGAAAACCCGCGACTCTCTACCAACGACTGAAAACCAGGCAGTCGATGAAGCCGTGAAAAGAAAAGCGCACGCAACCGACAGGCGGTGGATTCTATACGCTTTGAGCAAAATATTTTCATTCATCGAGTTGGATTCGGGCAAACGTCAGCTTACCGTCTCATTCTACGCCCCCAAATCATTTATGTGGCTCATAACGACGGGTTGTATGACTGTAACGAACATTCAAGCTGCCTTGAAAATGACAATTTCACCAGGCGATTTGGTAAATGCAATTGCCGAATTCAACCCAGACATGGAGTTTCTACTGGCACTCATCACAAACAACTACTTGAACGCGGATGAACTCGTTTGTGCGCTATTTTCAGTAATGGAAAGTCTCGAAATACGTGGAGGCAATGACCACACAAAGCAGCTGCTACTCACAAATGGGGATGATTCAGGGGACGCTGAGGGTACTATTGAAGACCAGCTTGATCAGTTAGAACAGGAAGCTCAACGCGATTTGGATTTTGCTGAATACCAACTTGGGCCTGGGGCTGGAATACGACAACAGGCTATTAGCGCGGCTCTTTCTAAACTGTACAGCTGCCCAACGAATTCTATCGTACAGGCACTTCAGTCACAACTATCAAGTCAAGATGTTGTCTCTGTTATGGTTTTACTCCGGATGCAGCTTGCAAGAGGTTCCTGGACTTCGAGACATCTTGATTTCGATCCGTCGGAAACGGACATTAATGATGAAAACGTTGGCCCCGAAAATGCCATCATCCTCATATCAAGCTTGCTCTGTAACTGCATTGATGCCGTGGGTGCTGGTGGTTGGTTATCGGGAGACACGAGATTGGTCAATGGCGATCCCTTTGATGCTCAAGAACTGGTGTCGGGCTTGAAACTTGAAGTTAGTGCTGCCCTGGAAGCCCTTGAGGAAGCAACATATTTGAAAGGGATAATATCAGAAATGGTTCGTTATGGACAGGCCGTTCAAAACGCCCTTCCCAAGGAGCCAAAGGGCGGAAAAGAAACGGCCGCCCACAAAAAACATAAGCCGATTACCCTCGAGTCGGCGGATCCTGAACAGCGACTCTTACCGTTGGGATTGAAGGCGGAACAAATGGTCTCGAGGCTTAGGATTGGTGCTGGTGGGGAGATTTGTGTGAGAACGTCGAGAGATATTGGGAATCTTAAGAGTCAGAAGGTTCCTAAGTACTCGCTTGAGAGGATTGTTATTTGAATCTTTGGGGTTTTGGAACAGTATAGTCTGATATTAGAGAATCTTTCCACAATAGGGGCTCTTTTCCCTTGCCACTTGCACTTGCTAGTTCGAAGGTGGGATTTCCAATCGGAGCAGCGACACGTGATCTCCTTATCTTTTTACCTGGGACAGACAACGAAGCTTGCATATAAAAGTGAATCACCTCGGACTCCTGGTTTCTGCTGAAAAGAAGGAGCGTTCTTTGATTATTTGTGTTGTAGTGGAGCAATCGTTTTCCTAATCATTCATAGGTAGGCTCCGTACCAAGTTCGCCACAAGTCACAAACAACAACCAACCCCAGAATGGCGTCCCATCCTCAGAAGCACCCCCTCGACCCCCTGACCGCTCCCGAAATCCTCCGCATCTCATCGCTCGTCAAAGCAAAGTCATCTAATCAAAGTCTCCATTTCAAATTGATATCTGTCCTCGAACCACCTAAAGTCCAACTCAGGCCATTTCTCCAGGCCGAACGAAAGGGTACGCAAAGTTCAGGTCCAGGTTTGAAAAGAAGAGCAGAAGTGCTGTATTATTTGAGAGGGACTTCGGATTTATTCCATGCAACAATTAATCTAGATGAGGGTGTTGTGGAGCAGGTTAAGAGGATGGAGGGGCAGTTCCATGCACAGGCGGATGTGGATGAAATTTTGGAGATGAGGGATGTTTGTTTAGCTGATGGGGCTGTGCAAGAGGCTGTAAGACGATTCAAGCTTCCGGACAATATGAAGGTTGTTTGTGATACTTGGTGAGTGCTTTCTTTTCGTTTCTGGAGGGGGTGGGTTTGGGTTTGTGGTCAAGGAGTTTGGGAGGGAAGAATGTTCTTTGGCGAGAAGTTCCATGTTGCTATTCTTTCTGTTCTTCTTCTCCGTCCATTACCTCCGGGTAGTACATTATCTGTTTTTCCGTAGTGTTTGCCTTCTCAATCGCTATTCCCAGAGAATTGAATCTGACTCTAAACTCCACAGGCCATATGGGAGGGATACTGACAATCATCATGCTCGCTACGTCCAGGTAGAAGTCTTTCTCTCGTGAAACTCATGGCACTTTGCTAACATAAGGCAGTGTTATCTTTTCGCTGAAGGAGGACATCCCGGTTCAAATCACTACGATAATCCCCTTCCCTTCTCTCCCATCATAGATATGACAGCAAAAAAAGTAATCGATATAATACGTTTACCCACCGGCTCGGATTCAGAATCGAAGCCTGATGCAGTCTACCAACCTCACCCAGCAAAGGAATATCATCATGAACTCCAATCGCAACCAGCACGTACTGATCTCAAGCCATTGATCATTCAGCAACCTCAAGGTGTCTCTTTCAGCATTGATGGCTACTTGATCAAATGGCAGAAATGGAGATTCCGTTTGGGCTTCAATTGGAGGGAGGGAATGGTTTTGTATGATGTGACATATGATGGTCGCGAGCTATTCCATCGATTGAGTTTGAGTGAGATGTTCGTACCGTATGGGGACCCTAGGATGCCATATTCGAGAAAGAGTGTTTTTGATGTGGGGGATATTGGGGCAGGTGTAGCTGCTAATAATTTGGCTCTTGGTTGCGATTGTCTCGGTGTTATCAAGGTAAATACAACCCATTCTAATGTGAAATTCTAGCTAACAATTTCCTCCAGTACTTCTCCTTTGTCATTACGAATTCTCAAGGAAATCCCGTAGAGAAACCAAATGCAATCTGCATGCACGAGATTGACGATGGCATCGGATGGAAACACACCAACACCAGAACAGGAGCAGTTTCAATCGTCCGTTCCCGGGTTCTGGTTCTGCAAACCATCATCACTGTTGGAAACTACGAGTATGTATTCATGTGGCACTTGGACCAAGCAGCCGGACTACACTACAAAATCCAAGCAACCGGTATCCTTTCGACAGCTCCCATCGATAAAGGAGTCACAGTTCCATTCGGGACAAAAGTCAACGAAGGGGTCCTAGCTCCCTTCCACCAACACGTCTTCAGTCTCCGAATAGACCCCTGTATCGACGGCGACAACAACACTTTTCTTGAAGAAGACTCAGTTCCCATGCCGTGGGACGACAAGAACCCATATGGCGTGGGATACGTAACTCAAAACCGGATCCTTTCAACTTCCAATTCTTCAGATTCTACACCAAACCGAGTACATAAAATCATCAACCCCTCCAGTATCAACAAATCCTCAGGTAAACCCGTAGCCTACGCAATCCACAGCCCCGCAAAACAAATGCTCCTCGCGCACCCCAATTCCTGGCACGGTAGAAGAGCAAAATACGCATTCCATCCTTTCTGGGTGACGAAACATCGAGATAATGAGCTTTTTGCTGCGGGTGATTATACGTACCAATCCCATCCCAACCATACTAGCGACCTCAGTTCTTGGGCTGGACGAAGGGATAGGACGGAGGATACGGATATTGTCGTCTGGCATAGTATTAGTTTGACGCATAATCCGAGGACGGAGGATTATCCTGTTATGCCTTGTGATACTATGACTGTTAGTTTGAAACCTAGTGGGTTTTTCGAACAGAATCCTGCGCTTGATGTTCCGCAGAGTACGCAGCGGGACAATGGGAGTTGTTTGGTTGAGGATGCGGAATGCAAACCGCGAGAGTCAAGGTTATAGAAGAGAGTCTGTTTATAGATGAAACAGATCGTGAAGAAAGTTAGTTTATCGAGGTATAAAATTCAGTCTGTCATCGTTCATCCAACTCACTTTAGTCGTTAGGGTCTCCACTCAGTAGAAAGTCGGTCCACATACCCCCTTTGAATTTTATATACACAAGTAAGCAACTTATCATCGCATTTTGGGGCAAAGAATGCGGCGATCGGGATTGGTGTGGTCCGCAAATGAGGTATGTTGCGTTCTGTGTGGATCGAGGTTAACTCCAACGAATACCTAGGCATCTGATACTCAGGGTTAACCCTTTCATTATCTTCACTACTTTTTTTGGCCTTCAATTTTCTGCGTATAATCAATGAAACACACTCTCTGAAGATGCTTGGAACACTTTCATTTTGATTTCTAAAAAATTAAGTTAATGTACTTCGATAAATGGATGTTGAGATATACGCTGAAAAACGACGCGACCTCTTATTCAGACTTGAGTCACCTGCTCTTCCATAATCTATCAGCTCTAAAGTGATTCGTCTCTTCTGTTTTTGAGCTTCAAGGAAGTGATTATTTCGCCAGGGACCCTGCTTCTGCCAAGAGTGTTCCCTGGTATTTTACAACCATCAAATTTCTTTCTAGCAATAATAGGTTTAAGTGGATCCTGTAGCTCTGATTTTAGATACAAGTTCCCTCTCGTACTCAATAGTTTTTACAAGACTCCTCAAGAGGTCGTAATCGGTAAAAGATCTTCATGAGTAGGTGCGTTTGCTTACCACCTATATTTAGACCGAATTTACAGCACTTCATATTAGCCAGTAATAAGCATGCAGCTTATCGACTTCAACCCCGCATCTGCACTCCTTACTGTAGCAGTGAGCCGTATTTAGTAATATGTGTCAGCAATTCTTCCGTCTGTTCAGCCCGGGGTTTCATTATATAACCCCTCGCTCGCTTACTTGTTCAGCTATCACTCCTAAAATTTGGACTATTTTCCACATTTTTGGGGGGTTTCTGTGAACACACCAAAAATTCTCCGGGCCAAAAGAAATTGTTTGTGGAATGGATCAGCCACCAAATGCCCTTCGCGTATTGATCGTTGGTGGTGGTACGCTTTGAAGTCGTATCTCATGCGCCAGGAATTTATGAACTGACGAGTATCCTCAGGGTCCGCGGGATTACTCATTGCCCAGGTCCTCCAGAAAGTTAGTCGAGGCTATCACCGAGCCCAGATCTGCTTTTAATTAAGAGAAATGCTGATAATTACAGGTAAATATTGCCTGTACCGTCTTCGAGCAGGATGAAACTCCTTTCGCACGATCGCGCGATTGGAACTTTGGTATTTACTGGGCTCAATCGCGACTCGATGAATGTCTTTCGGATGAAAAGAGGGCCAAAGTCGTGACAGTTCAGACTGACCCGAATTACGAGCCTTCTGAGAGCAGTGTTATGCCAGTTCATAATGGTCAAACGGGGGAACTGATGAAAAACTTACCAGCGCCGTGGAGTTTGCGCATTCATAGAAGGAATTGGTTGAAGATGCTCTCAGCAGATATTGATATCCAGGTTTGCGACCATCGCACGTAGAAGTATGGCATTTGCTGACTTCATAAAATGTAGTTCGGTAAAAAGCTCCAATCAATTGAACGTGGAGAGGATTCCGTTACCATAACCTTCACTGATGGCACTCAAGCCACAGGAAATCTCCTTATCGGTGCGGAGGGAGCTCACTCTGTCGTTCGAGAATATTTACTGGGGGTAGATGAAGCAGCCCTGATCCGATCCCCTGTTGTTGCTAGTGTCACTATCTGCAAAATAAGTCGTGAGGCATCTTTGAAACTAAGAGCCTTGCACCCGAGATATCTCATCACTTTCCACCCAAATGGAGTCTTCACTTGGATGAGCAGTAAGAATATTTTCCCGAACCTTTGTGTATATGCAAAAGTCTAATGCTGGGTAATTCATAGTTCACGATTGTTCATCAGAGGACCCTGAAGAATGGACTTGGATGATGATGCAGACCTGGCGATCCGACGAAGATACGGGGCTTGGGGGCAAAGGTAAAGAAGAAGTTAAACTCGAAACCTGGTATGAGAAAGGTCTAGAGTTTGGTCCGCCATTTGACGAAGTTTTTGCTACCATGGATCCCAAGTCACCAATCTGGCATAACAGGCTTAGTTACTGGCCTACAAAACCTTGGGACGGCAAGGGTTTAGTTACACTGGCTGGAGATGCTGCTCACCCTATGACTTTTCGTAAGGACACCCATGATTGAGTGTTGATATCCAAGCGCCACTTGTAATGCTGGAGCCAGAAATCTATACTAATAAATCTACTCCAGATCGTGGTCAAGGTCTCAATAATGCTATCACCGATGCAGCAGACCTCCTCCAACACCTTCGGGATATGAAAGAGCGTACACCAGCTGAGCTTGCAGCTGCCGTGAAGAGATATGAAGCCGAGCTAGTCCCACGTGGTAATGAAGCAGTACTTGCGAGTAATGAGAACACGAATGCTGTACATGACTGGGCGACTATGATGGACAGTCCATTGTTCAAGGGGGGATTGGCCAAAGAAGGCGATAATATCGGGAAATAAGTTACTTACCTTTCTCGCTTAGTTATTTGACGATGTGAGTTGTGGCACCGTAGAAAAGGTCACCGACGAAGAAGCTTCATATATTGAAAATGAGAAAGTTGAAGAAATCTTTGATCTTTTTATAAGGTGGTTTCACATGCGGAATAGTTTTCGAGACCATTCTCGAGACCATTCTCGAGACCATCAACCAATATTCCTAAGCAAACCCGAAAAAATTCAAATAATTACACTCTTGGCGAAGTATCACGTGTTTGTAACTGGACTCGGTAAATGTTTTGCGGGATACTCAAGTAGACTTCTTCTAACGGGCTCGTTTTAAAAGTACCCAGAAAGGATAATACTTCTGTGAGGAGCTAGGTTTAATCCGATTCCCAGGGCAGATTGACGAGGTCAACATCGCATGACCTACCTCTCCTGCCACCTTGTGGTGAAGTTCTTCGGGTTGTTAAGCGAAGGGGCAGTTTGAAGGCGATGGATGACAGTAAATAGCTTTCGATAAGTTTCAACCGAAGTAGCTGAGTAATAAAAGTTGATTGTTCTAAAAGACCTAGCCCCTGGGAATTATTCAAATTACTCTGAAAATTCAGAACAACGAGGTTCAGGTAGACTCCCGCTTTTTTCTTCCACCACGAGACTGTTATTCATACAATTTAAAACCCGGAAAAAATACTATAGTCCCCATTGCTGCATCCATAATTCCATACGCTCTCCATCAACAGCCCCCAGACGTCTCATATAAGTACTAGAACCCTGAGCTTTACTGGTGTTGAACTTGGTCTGTTTGCCCTCTTCAGATAAAGCCTCGAAGAAACCAAGCAGCTTGTGGCCGGTAACATTCTCACCAGCCTGCCGAATCAATTCGACCCATTTTTTCCACGGAACAATCCCGACTTCCTTATCTGATCTCGTATTGAGTCGCTTCTTGACTAGTGGAAGAAGTGACGACCAGGTCGTAACATGAGGATTTACAAGATGAAAGACTCTCGCATGATCTAAATCTAGCTCCTGGGTTTCTAGAGCAAGCTCTACCATAATCTGGGAGAGCACGTCGACAGGGATCCAGTCGATGACATTCATGTTTCCCAAGTCCTGGGGTAGGACCGAGATCTCGGCCGAGGATTTTACAATCTGGATAGTGGTCAGTAAATTGTGTATAGTTTCGACTTCTAAATCCTGGGGCGCTTACAGTAGGTAACCACTCCTGTGGACTCCACATTCCCTTGTCTCCTCGAAGGACTGGCCCAGCAATTTGCCCAACTCTAGCAACACTCACCGGAATACCGCATCCAGCAGCTTCGCCTAGAACATTTTCTGCTACTAGTTTCGACTCCCCGTATCCCATACCAGCAACCGTAAAATCTTTGATGATAGTTTCTGGAACCGAGTTGGGCTGCTTCCAATTGAGGGCTACGGCGATGGATGAGACGAATAGTATTTGTGTATCATGGGTAGAAGCCGAAGAGAAATCGACAAGGGCCCTCACACCTCGGACGTGTGGTTCAAATGAACTAAGGGGAACGTTGAAATTGACCTGCCACTGATTATCTGGGGATAGTGTTAGAAAAATTGACCAATTGACCTTCGAAAGTACTTACGGATTATATGAGTTGCCTTGTCCAACATTGTTGTGTATTCTTCGTCGGCCAGCCCAAGTAACGGCTCCGACAAGTCTGCTTTCAAGAAGTGCACGTTTGCTGCATGCCAATCCGTCCGAAGTCCTCTCTCCGAGTTGATTTTGACTTGTCTCGCTTGGGCGTCGGAAGACCGGTTCAGACACCATATCTGTTTTACCCTCTTGGTGTTCATCAGAGTATGCAGTAAATAAGAACCAAGCGATCCCGTACTACCCGTCAAAATGATTCGGACGTCTTTTGGTAGATTCTTGGTATATTTTTCCAACATTGCGGTCATTGCATCGAGCGAAGAAGCAGAAGCCGATGAGTCCTCTGGGTGCAGTAATCCCCAGACAGCTCGGGACAGACTGTCAATCGTTGGGTGCGAATAAATGAGCCTTGAATCAACACCTTCCCATTGGCCAATTCCTGCCTGAAGCTGTTTCTGTAGGTTTAGCACTTGAAGAGAATCTACCCCAGCAGCGAAAAGGTCCCCATCGTCCGCGAAATCCTTGAGTCCAGATATAGATAGCACCGTGGCCCGAATTCCCTTGTGAAGTTCTTCAGCTGTAGTTTTGTCATAACGCACTCCATTGGTAAGCGATCTGTCCGAATAGAGTTCCTCGATTTCGTCTTCGTACTTCTTGATTATCGCTTTCCTTATAAGAGTACCTTTTGAAGCTCTCTGGAAAGGCTTTTCTGGGGTTGTGAGGAGGATGTGTTGACGATCAATATGTGCATGCCCGGGAGACACCCTGTTTGCCCTCTCCACATACTCGAAGATGCTGTCTATCAAGGACTCTTTGCTGTTCTCATCCTCTTCGGTTGGAATTCCGTCGACAGGCTCGATTATCACACCCGCCTGGAATTTCCCTTGCCCGATGACCAGTGCGCTTCGAACTGCTTTGTGCTCTTCAATTGTTTGCTGTATTGTGACCGGGGTAACCTTCTCCCCATTACTTAAAACAATAATATCATCATCTCTTCCATGATAGATCCATAAATTTGGCTGGGTTGGATGCTTCTTGTAAAGATCGTGTAGAGAATACTCATTGAGGTCGGGAAATACTGCCCAGATAGCTTGGTACTTCTCCAATTCAGGTTTCCGGACAAGAAACATCTCCCAAACGTTTTCCCCGTTTGGACGAAATTCCACGCCCATATTTGGGTGGATGTGCAGGTAGTTCCAGTTTTTTCTCTGGTCATACGACTTGAGAAGGGGGAAGACTCCACACTCAGTCGTGCCGAAAAGATTTTGGACTTCGCAATATTTGCTAACACGGTCTCCAGATGCCTTAGATAGGGGTCCTGGAAAAATTAGAAAATATTCCGACACGCATTTTTATGTTGCCTACCGCCGCCATAACAGGCCCATTCCAATTTCTTCATTTTCTCAAGGACCGAAGGTGTCTCTGAGATCTCCTGTAGGACCCTATAGTTATTCTTAGTAACATAGATCACTTACACAACTTGGGGGATATGTAACTTACGAGGGTGCGACACAAATAGCATCCAGATTAGCATGAGAGAGCATGTTTTCCACAGAAAGTATACTCGGACTTTGAGGGCTCACAACGCAGATTGCGCCCCCAAAAATGACCATTGTAAGCCCACTATAAAATCCAGCGGCGTGGAAGAAGGGAAGACTTCCATAGACACGCCTTCTGTACCAGCCCCGAGACAGATTTTCACATCCATTGTAGTCTTCAAAGTCGTTGAATGCATCAACTGCAGCCACATAGGTGTGGGTTAGAATAATTGGTTTGGGATGTCCAGTAGATCCTAGAGGATGGGGGAGTCAGTATTGCCTATCAAAAAATGTCCCGGGATTTGGCATAGGATAAATGCTGGGGTCCAGGAGTGATTCAAGAGAAAGGAAGTGGGAAAACAGTGTCCCCATTACCTACCAGAAGTGTGGATTATAGCAATTGGCTCTTGGCGAGCAGCTTGAAAGTCTTTATCGTATTTGTATGAAGCAACCGGCGAAGGGTCTAGGAGGGAATTGAGTGATGGAACTTGGAAAGTTTCCATTGGATGAAGTTCAAGTATCGAATCAATGTTGACACCTTCGGGGATAAGCCATTTCTTGCAATCTACGGCCTGCGCTACGGCAACATGACCTTCCGCACTATTTCTGGGAGAGTTTAACAGTAGCTAGTCATTGTCAGTGTTCGGTTCATTGGATGATTTTCAAGGACAAACTGACCTTATATCCCGTTTTTATTGCCCCTAACACGAGGAGGAAATATCTGATATCATCTTCCTTCTGTTAGAACGCGGCTATTGATGGGCTTTCTGGATACTTACTTGGACCAATATATCCTAGAGTCTCAAAATCCACACCTCTTCCCCCAAGAGTTCTTTCAAGAAACCATGAAGTACGATTGACGGCATTTGCAAATTCGGAGGCAGTGACCGATTGGAAGCCATCAGCGGGAGTCTGGCCCAAAGGTGTGGAATATAACACCCGTTGCGGATCTTCGACGCTTATTTCGTCGACTGTGTTGGGCAAGAGACGATTGCCAAATTTGATAGGAGAGGATAAAGAGCCCATTTGATTTGCTGAAGGGTGTGGTGAAGTTTGATTATGGTAACGAATTCTGTTATGAGAAAGAAGGAAAAAAGACAAGAAACGAGCGACTTGGATGCTTTTAAGGAAACAAAGATAGCTGAGACTAATTCAACCATCGGAGCGGCAACGGTTTTGCCCTTGTAGAGGATATCTTTGGACGGAAGTATGCTCCAAAAGATCTCCGAGAGCTCTCCGAAATCATATGTGGAGTCTGACGTGGAGCCCTTCTCAGCTTATGAGAATGTGGGAACTTGAGGGTCAAACGACTTCAATAACCCTGCAACAGAGTCTTCGATAAGGCGCTATCTCTGTCTCACAGATAAAAATTGGATTCTGCATCATACAAGATGAATGAAAACCTCGAGTGACACTCTCGTTAATTCATGGAAGCTGCTATTCCAGGATTCTCGTTTCGAGGTAGCCTAGTTGCCAGACCGATGAAATGGAACTCACTTACGGCATAACTAGTTTCTTACCCAATTACTCAGGTTCCTTGGATGACAAGCGAACCTTTTTCTAACCCCTTCCATCCCTTTTTCAAAACGTGAACAGCGACAGGGGAATACGACGTGGGAACATCTGGTCATGCTCTGCATTCCCTGAGAGAGTAGCCTTTGGTGCAAGGCCATTAAAGTTGTTAAGGGACCTGACACAGGACCAGTGAAGTTATCTAATGACACTTGTAGGGGGGGTAGAGCTTAGGTGAGATCCAAGGGTTGAGACCTCTCAGTGACGTTTGTCAAGTCAGTCCTTTGGAGGGAAACTTTTTAATTGATTGTTATTTGGATTGCCACATCGAGAAAATCTCAGAATGCGGATACATCATTCCTGTGAATTTGAACAGATCGACGCTGGGTGGTGGAGTATCGTGGAAAAGGCTCGGCGTCTCTACGCCATCAGACCGCCACAACCGTGAAACAAACGGTTGAACTCCATCTAAATCCACAGAAAAATATATCGCATTATCTTTGTGGTGCTGTAGGTGCCAGTTCGGCACTACATCTCGGCATTTGTAACGCAGCGCATTCAAGATATTGGTCCGGGGCATCCGGACCTGATCCCCTTTCGTAGGTAGCGGGCCGTTCCGCAATATAAGCTTTCACAAGCTTTGATATCATTTAAAATGTATCTATTATGGTATGGCCTTTCCTGGAGTGGATGGACAAGTCTGTTGTGTCGTTGAAGGATGATTTGGCCTTGAAAAAGTGGTGTAAAAAAGAGTCCCGGTTAATCCTAAACAAACCCCGAACCCCGAAAACCCTGTAAAATCTTGAAAATTTTCAATCTATACAACCTTTCTGGAAAATCGGCACTGTTGATGAATCCAGGCTTTCCATCACTCACGGAACTGGATAATATCTCTTGTGGAGGTTTGGCGCTGAGATCATTTTCGTCAATACAGAACAACAAAAGCGGCAGTAAGTAGCTCTTGTCGTTCTAACTTTCTAGAATGAATCAAAATGAATAACTGAAGTTGCTTGTTCTAAAAATTCAGGTTCTTTTAAGTTTCTTCAATGTTTTAGATTAATTGTTTAGAATAATGAGAGTCACGAAAGCCATAGGAGAGCTACGCAAGCAAAGTATTTACTGCCGCTTTTATTATTTATCACGAGCCTAACAAAACAAATTTGAACACCTGGGTAGAGTAAATTTGAAGAGCTATAATTCAGTAAGCAGCGAGAACAACATTGTTTCCTGTCAAAATTATATTTCCGGGTCATTTATATCGGGACTGGACCAAGACTCAACGTCAACCTCAGCAAGTAACTTATGGTTGGCATTTTAGATCTTCAAGGGGCTGAATGGGTTTCCTTCGACGGGGCCTCGATAATGTTTCAATCGAAAAGAAACTTCTCTCGAGCTTTTATGCAGATAGCGTGACGTAGTATTACGAATACGTCTCTACAAAGCCCCAGAGACAAGATCAATTGAATTAACAAACACTCCATTACGATTGTTAGATTTTAATACATTGAGTGCCTTCGAAATTGTCGCAATTACGGTAACCAGCAAGGTAAGGAATCAGTGTTTTATATCCAAAGTTGCGCCAAACCCACACTGCATCTTCAAACAAGTTTTGGAAAATGATCAGAGTCGTGGCGCCTTCTCGTTTTGTTTATCACGAGCTTCGTTCCCACCTTCTCTCATAAGTGATTAAGCTCATTTCAATCGAGTCATTGACCTTCTTTTTAGGGTTATCGTGCCAAGTTTCAATACCGTGGATCAGTTATTTGACATACAATCAAGGGCTTCATCCTTCGGAAGTGTTCCATTTGATGGACTCCAGTAAAGGAAAGTCGGACCTCACCGAGGGTAACAAAAAGAGGAAAATCTCCTGATAAGTGATAGTAGGAATCATTGCTAGAGGTGCAGTTGGATTCTAGTATTATCCATGGCAATACTTCTCTTTATCCGGAGGCGAAGACATAATGCAATGAAACCCAACTCTGATGATTCAAACTTCGAAGGATCAAACTGCGAAGATTCCGCAAGTTCGGAGTGAGAAACAGAAATAAATGATCAGGAGATGTAAACAACGGAGAGGGTGTGGTTGAGGATTTGCCCGCAGGAAATGAGGCACATGAATTGCCACGAGCATGAAGCTGCAGATTTAATTCCAAAACACCACCTGAGAATGCTTGACCTTTCAGCTTCGCCAATGAAACGAATCATAGATGTGAGGAGGAATTGGGCAGGAAAAGGGGCACTCAGCCAAGCGTTCACAAAGTACGAGGAGTAACTTCCCATTCGACGTCAAGCGGGAGGCGGGTTGGGCCCTGGAAATTCTCCGCACTCGCTCTCGTGCTAATGCAGGTGCAGAAAAGGCTGGCCATCTCTGTTCCAGAGTAAAGCTAATAAAAACAGAGAGAAAGCGGAAATAGAATTGGGAGGCCTCGTTCTTGGAAAAGGTTGCCAGAAGTGTTACCACCCGGATGAAAAGAGGGGGTCAGGGTTATGAACGTTCGAGAATTTCTGCAAAGCTTTCAGGAAATCAAGGGTTATCAGAGAAGGTTGTTGATACATGCAATGGAACTATGCATACGTGTAGGGAACGTGTTTGCCATGGATCAGCCCGCGGGTCATATCTTTAATTGGGTGGTTTGAGCGGTTATACGTAGTATTAGGTACATTTGAAAATGAGCAAGTAAGGATAAGGAGAAAGTTCCTACGTGGACAAAGATGCAATTCGAATTGCATATAAAAAAAAAGTAAGTAGACGGGGGGGGGGGGGGCAAAGAAGCACTGGCACACAAATTATTTATAGCGGTACTCCTCTCATTTGAAGGATTTCGCTCCCCTGGGTATTTTGTAATTCCTCCTTCTTAATTTGTATCGCATATTTCCCCTTTCGTATTTCGTATTTCGTATTTCGTATTTCCTGTTTCGTATACCGGTTCATGAAGCCTAATATTCCAAATAACGTGTTCGCCATGCAGCTACATCGAATTCTCATTTCATTGTTCCTTGTAGATTACGATCTACACCAGGCACTGTAGATCGGGGTTTTCCGTAAGGAGTTCAGTAGACTTTCTCCAACATCTTTGCGAAGCTTCGGAAGCCAACTTTGCTTTGATCATGAATTATCTTCAAAGCATTGTTGATACTCGAACGATGTCAGACTAGAGACCTTTCAATATAATCCCAAACTTGAAGAAATCTCCCCACGTAATGCGGAGCCAAAATCCATACCAGCTTGAGGCAAAGATACAGATCCTCAATCATCTGCCCCACAAAAATCAAGCCGGAAAAACTACCGAAGGATTCTTTATCAGGGCTTTGAAGGGGGGTTCCTCCACGTCACCAGATTCGGTACTCCCACGTAGCACGGAAAATTCCCCATCTGCATCTCAGCCAACAAGAGAATAGTTGCCCACAGATAGTTCGACTGAAAAATTAGTCCGACAGAAATAGAATTACACCCAATGAACGACTGTCTATTGATGCGGTAGAGGATTCTTAGGCTCAGGTGCATATCAATTGCACTAGTAACCCTTAACCATGCCCTATGAATGGGAAACTTGTATTTTGTGCAGACAACACGAAGTGCCTCATATCTAGCCCTACGGAAGGATGTGTGATGATACATGTGGGTCATGAGAGGCATAATTTTTGCAGTGGAGCGTTTGCTGCTGGAATGATTGCCCTTGATAAACTCTACATATACGAAGTTAATGAGTATTTCTCTTCTAATAAAAGACGTGACTTTAAAAAATGAATGTCATATGTTTTGAAATGCAGTCATACCTAACTGACCATTACAAACCCTTTGATTACACGATCATGATCACGACGGCGGAAGCCTTCCGGCGATATTTTCCTTCGGTATCCTGTCTTCAGCGGCTCGCGCAGGAAAGAATACGGATGCCTAGAGAAGGACCAGCCTCGTCTATAACCCCAAAGAAGTCATCAATCACCCATGAAAACGCATAACTCAGAGGAGGATGGAACAGATGAACCACACCGCAACATAGGTCTCCTCGTAGAGCCCTAGAGCCCAATCCGGAAAGCACAGCGCAACTTCTCACCACTTCCACTGATCTGTCACGGTCGCTTTCCATTTGCGGTTATTTACGAGCTCCCGTTGGGAAGGTTTAGAGTTGGGGTCCCTTTCGCTTCCGGGGTGTCTTCAGGAGAAATCCAATTCCCCTTGAGTGATGATTGGGCAAGTCGTAAATTACCCCTGTATGAACCCAGAGTTATTCGCGAAATCATGGGGGCCCTGTTCTACGAGCAGCGCTTCGACACTGTTAGGGCTGAGAATCTATTGTGCCATGGCACCCCCTCGATTCAACTGATTCCATCTGGGCGGGTCCAAGAGAGTCCATGGGGTTAACAGACCAAGACCGTCGCTCATTGGTTTAACTTACGCTTACTCCGTTTTGAGAAGCACCCAGATGCGCAGTCGCCGCAGAGGTACCCTTTTCTAGAGAGACGCCGGTGAAAGTGGTGTTGGTTGCGTAGATCCAGTGTATGAGCTAGCAATGAGAAGCTTTGAGTGGTATACTAACGCATGCACTGCTTTTCCACACTTTATTTCCAGACCCCCAAATCAATTCGAGTTGCGGCGTAGCTCATGGGAAACCACCACAATGGGAAACCGGTCTGTAGCCCTGTACCCCTGGAGCTTGTTCTTATCCCATCGGGCGGGTTATAAGTTGGACCGTGTGCGGTAAATTCATCAAACGTTTAAGCTTAAAGACTTCTTCTCCCAAAGTAAGACTTTACCAGCAGCGCCTCTTAATTTCAAAACATAGGAAGTACCAGCAAATAAAATCATCTCAGCATCAATCATGACAGAAGTTAAAAAGTTCAAGAAGAGATCTTCAGCTCCCAAAGTTCGGAGTGGATGTAAAACATGTAAGTCCATCCAACCATCTATACACCCAAAGCATCAGAACACGGCTGATCACTAATATTCTCCAGGCAAGTACGTTATACACCTCGAGAGACAAAAGTCACTGTTCCCCGGCACCGTCCTTACGAAAGATGGTGCGAGATGGTTTAGAACAATCGAATCAAATGTTCGAGATGGTTTAGGAGAATCAGTAGTTTGATTTCTCACTTGCCCTAAACCGTCTCTACAAGTTTCTGATTCTCCTAAACTATCATATCTGCAAGAGAGAGGCGCACCGGGGAACAATGACCGAACTTCCTGCCATCACTTCTGGACAAGTACTAATCAACCCAGGGCCCGACGAGTAAAATGCGACGAAGCAAGAAATCATGCAGGATGCAACCGTTGTATAAAAGCAGGCATAGTCTGTGGGGGCTATCCACTAGATCGAAATTCCGGAATGCCTTCAGCCCCCGCAGCGAGACTTCTCATCGCAAGAAGCACATCTCGATCAAAGGAACCCTCTCCCTCATACTGTCCATCATCAGATTCATCTCCCTCGTCCCCCTCCTATATATCCTCACCAACTTCTCCCGAAGGTAAAAAGAACCCCAAAGTCCACCAGAAAGTAACTCGACTAACAAATTTGCGAATTTCAGAAAGTCCACACATGCGAATGACATGGAGAGGTCTTTTCCAAACCGAAGCCGAGTACAGATACTTCAACTATTTCAGAACAGAAACCATACCCTCAATAGCCGGATTTTTCGAATCCGAAGTCTGGGGCGACTTTATGCTTCAAGCATGTCAAAAAGAGCAATACGCACGACACGCCGTCGTAGCTCTAGGTGCTATCCACAGAGCCACAATCTTCAAAATGCGAGGTTCCATGTTCGGACAACGAAGCCAGGAAAGGGAGGCTGTCGCAAGAGCTGATGACGACTATGCGGTGACGCAGTATGCCAAGTCCTTGCATTTGATGCGTCAACTCGATTTAGGTGGAGAAGAGAGCGAGTACAACCTACGCAATGCCCTGATATCTTGCAGCTTCACACTCTGCTTCGAGTTCTGGTGTTCAGGTGGCGCTGGAATGCGACAGTCTGAGATGGGAATACAACTCCTTACACGATTTCTCAAACAACGGCATGGTTCCAAGCTTCCATCGGTGGAGAGACTTTCTTCGATGGTAGACCTGGATCTCATTGATATGTTTGCGAGGATACAAGCGGGATGGTATAAGCGTCTGAGACCATCAGCACCCCTTGAAGATTATCCCCCGGAAAGCCATATGGACGAGGAATTTCTGGAAACCATGGAGCCAGAGTTCCATTCGATAATAGTCGCTCGGTTTTACTGGGATATTCTCGAGCGTCGTACTGTCCGTTGGCGAGCAGCTTATGGCTTCGAAGACGGTTCGAACGAAGACAGTCCCATCATATTCCTCTGGAGCCGATACCTGAAATCGAACGCACCCCGTCATTTACTCGCAACCATCAACAACCACATCACAGAGCACGCCCGGGATATAGAGCGGTGGCACCAGGCATTCTTACCTCTCTTCATACGAAGTAAAGGACAAACAACGACGAGTATTGATTTCCAAGGCGCCTGTATTTTAGAAATGAAATACCTTCGATCGAAATTCACATACCCCGAACCTGCGATAGATCCCGCGTTACCGATCAACTCGAAACCGATTGTTGATATAGCACGGCAGGTACTAGAGAGTTTACAAGCCTTAGGTGATGGGGAGCATGACCCGAGAGCGCTCTTTTCCATGGACGATAGGTAAGTCAGATTCTCGAAGCACTATTTCACAGACGTAACTGACCCCAAGAAATAGTTTCCTAGGCTGTCTCTTTGAAGCCGCGGTGGAAGGAGAAGACATGACCGTCCGTCGAGAAGCAATCAGACTCATGCGGCAATATCCACGACGAGAAGAGTGTTGGGAAAGCGGGTTGACGGCCATGGTTGCTGAATGGTTTATGATGGAACAGGAGAGAGTGTGTATGTCTGGCACATCATGGAAATCGCAATTCGAAATGGTCGCCAAAGACTGCCGAACTGGGAGGGTGACGGTACAATGCTCGACCACGGTTGATGGACAGACAATATTACTTGCTCCTGTAATATTGAATTGGTAACTAGGACAGTTACTAGGAGAATGGAAATATTGGGCGTTGGGCGTCGGAGTACGGTTTGGGTAACCAGTATGGGAAATTCTCCCAAACAATATCGGACGACTACGACTCGTTATCCCACATATTTGGGTTGATGGTCTCAACCTAGATAATTGGAACAATCAACCAGATGAAGCAGGAGCGGGGAAGAAGAGAATTAGAATGGTCTCCGCGAGCCCCGAATGGTGTGGACGAAAGCTTGAACGCCACTGATGGCACAAAGTATCCTCACTTGAGGTACGAAATAATGTTATTAGAAACTATAATAAGAAGATTGTCAAAACAAAACAAATGACTTGGAAATGCGTGAGAACTGGCTCACCCTCGCGATAGACAATATAAGGAAAGTAGACTTTGTAATACAATTCAAAGTATTAACATTTTAGAACAATTGAAACGATTTGTAGGTACGAACCTGAAGTATCTACTGCCGCTTCTACTGCCCCTCACTCGTTGACGAGGCTTCACAACTTTGCTGCCATTGCGGATGTTGCAAGCAACAAGATCTGCTCGTAGCATGTCCAATAAAATAAACACCCTCGCGGCTTCGGATATCCTAGTACCCTGTATCAACCACCATATTTAGGTAATCAAGGCCTTGCTCACTGAAATAATAGTTGCCTGGAACTGGTATGGTTTTCGACTTCCAGCGAACTTTTCGAGATACGATACATGTCGATAGCTCCATAAACTTGAGGGTACCGGCAGACGTCGTAACACTGTAATATGCCATGGCCCGTCGACCTTTGAGAAATCTTGATATTCGTTCCGACAAAAGTAATTTACACTTCCCAATAATTCCCACTGCGCCAATAATGCAACCGCCCGTTTTCTACATATGTCCGTCGCAACATGGACTATCCTATTCGGTCCGTCCTGTTCATCTTTCTCGCCGTCAAGATCTAGAACATATTAGTATTTCCCAGTACAATCCCTCAAAACATGGTAAACCTACTTGACTCCTGGTTCTCTGACCTCTCACTGGCAGACCCATGGCATGCCGCCTTCCGCGATAACTTCCCATATCTTTCAGTCTCGCGATATTTTCTCGAACCTTCCTTCTTAAATCCGTCTCGATGGTCATATTGGAAAGTTCCGCCGTAATGGCAGCGATCGTTTTTGGATGTATCGAGCCGACGGTCGCCCGTTGGAAGATGGAAAATTTTGCTAGGATCCGGGTCGAGTGTTGGTTTCCAATTCCATAGAAAGTCTCGAGGGATTTCTATGCGCAGAGTTAGCAATGGGGCTGGTGTCTAGAAATTGAGCGTCAATGGCCTGCGTACCTTGACCAGACGAGTTTCGGGGAAATTGATCCCTAAGATGAAAACCTGCGACTGTTAGCAGCTGGTCGCGTATCAATTGGCAGGTTCAACAATACCATGTTGGCGGTATGGGAGCAGTGGTAACTATCGCCAGCACAATTCCATGGATTGGGCGTTGTAGTCGTCCCAAATTCTTCTCTCTCCTGCTCGGCCTTTGAAGCTTCAACCCCCGGACATCTCGACACGTGACTCTGGCGCTAGGACACCTCTCCGAAACAAACATAACAAGCTGTCCCCCTCCAGCCCTCTTCCTTTGATCAACTCGAAGGTCCGGTACCACGAAACCTCCAACGACCCTATCAAAACATCCCCAAATCTTCAATTGATCTCCAAGATCTCCCACCATGTTCACAATGCAGCGCCTTGTGGTCTCAGCCTTGCTGATTCTCACCGTCACCTTCCTCTTCTTCGCCCAGACAGCTCAAGCTACCAAGGGCCCCAAGATCACCCACAAGGTCTACTTCGATGTCTCCCACGGCGATGAGCCAATGGGTCGCATTGTCATGGGTCTCTACGGCAAGACCGTCCCAAAGACCACTGAGAACTTCCGTGCTCTCGCAACTGGAGAGAAGGGATTCGGATATGAGGGGTCTTCTTTCCACCGTGTTATCCAGAACTTCATGATCCAAGGAGGCGACTTCACCAAGGGCGACGGCACTGGAGGAAAGTCAAGTATGTATCTGCGAGCTTGAATTAAGAGTAAGAAACTGATCTGTAATAGTCTATGGAGACAAATTCCCAGATGAGAACTTCAAGTTGAAGCACTCCAAGACTGGCCTTCTCAGCATGGCCAACGCCGGTCAAGACACCAACGGATCCCAATTCTTCATCACCACCTCTACCCCAAGGTAATTCGACTCGCTCCGGATCACTTGTTTTTCAATAGCTAACACTCTTCTAGCCACCTTAACGGCAGACACGTTGTCTTTGGCGAAGTCCTCGAGGGCTACGAGATTGTCCAGAAGATCGAGTTGGTTCCAAAAGGACCAGGAGATAAGCCTGTCAAGAAGATCACCATTACAAAGAGCGGAGAGCTCGAAGTACCAGAAGAAGGTATCCACGTGGAACTGTAAAGCACTCTCTGTGCAATACGCCTTATTTTTGGTTGGACTCACTGATTCGTCTGTCTCGTGAACAGATGAATACGGGCACGCCGAATTTATGCCCGGGCAATCAGAAGACGACGAAAAGCCAGCTGCTTCGTCTGCTGCCGCACCTGCAGCTACCGCCACTAGCATTCCTGTTGTTGGATCTCCCATCACTGATGATGTTTCCACTGAGGGCTTCAGTCTCTTGCAAAAGGCATTTTTCTTGGCTGTTATCTTGGGTTGTGTTGCCGGGTATATGCGTATGAATAACAGAAGGGGAAGACGGTTTACAGAAAAAAGCATGGCTTGATATGTAAATGAATCAAATATTGTATATGAATGATGGGTTTCCTCGCATCTCCTTATGATATGGGGCCTCCCCAAATCAGCCCTGAAGATCCTCAGCGTGTCATTTTCCGATTCAATGGTCGCTCTCTAGCGAGTGCGCTCTCGAAGTAGCGATTTGCAATTACAGTCTAAGCCCTCAGCCGCTCTTCTTGATACTGTTCTAAAAGTGGATTTCGCTTTGGCCACTAACCCGTAGTTTGGAAGTACCAACTGTCTTACTCATAGTTTTATGTTGTCTTACCTTCTCGATGAAATGTTCTCATTATCCCCTAAGTACCTGAAGCCAAGAACTTGATGCCCATGTCCTTCAAGTAAAAGAAAACTTTGCTGTTCTACTTTCACTGCCTAGGTACATCTCGATCTCGTCTCAACGTTCCGTCATAATACAAGTAAAATATTTTAGATTGTTCTTTTGGTTCTAGACAATGACCAAACTTTAACGTATTGTAAATTGTGAAGTTGACCTGGTGAGAAAGGAATTGGGGCAATTCGGTGAAGCGTAAAGGGGCTTACCTAATGAAGGTGCCTAAACTCGGAACTTCAGCTGATCAACTCCACTTAAACACTTCAACAATATCTTATCGCAGCGAGTGCTTCCGTGATGGTTTCTATATTGTTAAATATATATTCATGATAAATATTTTCCATGTCCGATATTTGTTCAGCCAGCGCTGTCGTTCTAGCACTCAGTGATGCAGATGTCCTAAACCTGGGCCCCCAAAGTTTGCGTCGCGGCAAGCGTCTGCTCGAGAGGACCATCGAAGTTCGTTTAGATTGCGATTTCAACTTCTCAGCGCGAGATGCCTCACGTGGAAATTTGATTGTTAAGAGTTGGGGTGGTTCGTTGGGGTTGTGTGGTGCTTGTTCTTTTTGCGGTATGCTTGTCGATGGTCTTGAAAGGGTAGCTCGTTCTGAATTGAAAATTCAAGACAAGGCTCTTGATCTCGACTCTACGGGTTCAGTGGGTGTGAAAATTGTTATCAAGAAGCTTGAGTACCACAAAGACGCATCAACATGGGCAGTTGGCGAGGGAAATTCTAGGACGTGGGATATCCATTTGCTACTTTTCCGAGCGACAGCCGCGCTCTCATCTGATCTCCAAAGTCCAGGACGAGCAGAGTCAACTCCAGTCGATGTTGCGTTCGAATTGTTTGGGACGGAAAATGATCCGATTTCCACAGCTCTGAGGATTCTGAGGCGGCCTTTGCAGACTTTACCTCTTTCAGACAGCAACATCGAACAGATTCAAAAATGGATACGAGATTGTGATGAGAATCATGAGAAATGTTTGAAGGATGTACAACTCGATTACCTCCCCACTCGTCTGCTCGATGTGGGAGCCTCTGACTGTGGGAAAGGACTTCGATTGATCCTCTCCGACAAGACATTTTCCAACACTGGAAGCAAACCAAAATACATGGCTCTATCTTACTGCTGGGGCGCTCCTGAGGATCTCCGAGATCTCCTTACTACCACCAAAGAAACATTATCTTCGAGACTTTCCGGCATCAAAATCGATTCCATGCCCCAAACTTTCAAAGACGCGGTGCAAACGGCTAGACTTTTGGGTATTCGATATATTTGGATCGATTCACTCTGTATCATCCAAGACAACGCTGAGGATTGGAAATTCGAGTCAAGTAGGATGGCGGAGATTTTTAGTACTGCCTATCTCACGGTTATTGCAGCGTCCAGCGACTCTTGTCACGACGGGTTTCTACAGCGAAAGACACGACCTCATTGCTCGGTGCCCCTCAAGCTCAACGATCCTTCATCCGGATCCATCGAAGGTGCATTTTCCCTCAGGTACCGACAACACTGGGGAACCGACAAGATGGCAGAATTAAGACAATGGAGATGGAGTGGGTGTTCTCCGAGTTCTATTTTCCTCTTTCGGGTCGTTTTAGGAGGGTTGAGACACTATTTCCTCCTAAGACAACCTCGTTTCCTCCTAATATTCCTCAAACATACTTCTAGAAATTGCAATACTGACTCCGAGATTTTTCGCAGTTGGCCGCGGATGGACATTCCAAGAAGAACGTCTAGCAAGACGAGCACTCATCTTCGGGGAGGGGAAGATGTTCTTGGATTGCAGAACCCTTGAAAGGCTCGAAGATACATCACTGTACAAACATCGCCCCGACTGGGTTGCAAGCATCCGTGACAACAATGAAGAAGACGTAGACCCCGTCAGTCGAACTAGCACCGGTTCCTTTTATCATCGTCGAACACCTTTTGATCATTGGCACACCATTTGTTCGCATTACTCCCGTCGATCACTCACCTACGAGAAAGATAAACTCCCGGCGATATCAGGAATGGCGAGACAGATTCCGAAGAAACTCGGTACGGAAGCAACATACCTAGCTGGTCTATGGCGCGAAAACTTACTACATGATTTATTCTGGCAACCGGTTAATATTGGTCTCAAACCCCGAGATTATCGTGCGCCGAGCTGGTCTTGGGCGAGTCTTGATGGTCATGTTTCCTGGCCTACTTGGAGATTTTGCGTCGATGAAAGCTGTGAGATTTATTGCGAGATTCTGGAGGCGGAGACGAGTGTTGATGATCTGGATCCTCTTGGAGCTGTGACCGGTGGACATATCAAAATTCGCGGGACAGTGATTGAGATGGAAACTGCATACATTGGCTCCAAATTAATCTCAACACAGCGTCCATGGGCACTCAACTTTGGCGGGAAAATGGTAGCGACTGGACGGATTGATGTTGACAGCTCTGAGAATCTGAATGAGGATAAAGGCAAGTACTGGGCTCTGCTTGCTGCTAAGTGTAAAGTGAAAGAAGGAAGATTACCAGTTCCCAGAGGCCTTCTTTTGGAGAAGACTGGGAGGACGTGTGAGGATGGGTCTGAGGAGTTTAAACGGGTGGGTATCTTTAGGGCTACGGCTGAGAATAGGGAGGGTAGTTCTCTTGAAGCATGGGAGGAGGATAAGAAGTGGATAGTTACTATTATTTGAATTCAAGTGATTTTTGGTTATTGATCTCTGAAATTTGAATACTGCGGACATACTTGCTGTAAATAATCTCGGGTCTTCAATCGAGGAGGTTCAAAGGAACTCTGTAGTAATTGTTTGAAAAAGGCAACCTCAAATACTATTAAAAGTAGCTCTCAGACTCTCGGAGGGAATAGATACAAAAGTCTTATAGTGGTTGCATAAGTGGCGCCAACGCGCAACCAAAGTGCCATCGGGAAGGTCATCCCGACCCCCCTCATTAAGAGTACATCGCCATTTCAACAGATTGCATGGAACAAAGTACTAACCGATTCACATCAACCATGAATTCCTCACGCGTTCGAGAGCAAGATCTCGCCGGCAAAGTCGCAGTCATCACAGGAGCTTCACGCGGCATCGGACGAGCCATTGCGTTGAATCTCGCATCAAGAGGATGCTCAATACTTGGGACATGCTCCAGCAGCGAAAACATTGAATTGATAAATTCCCTAAACCAGGAAATCAAGACCTTATTCCAAGAAACTCTTCAAAAACACAATATCACAATCTGTGGAATCAGCGCCAATATCCTTTCCCCCACATGTGCTCAAACAATTGCAGAAACTCTCGTCGAACATTTTTCCAGCAAGGTCGACATCTTCGTCAATAACGCAGCTGACTCACGGGATACTGTTCTCGGGGAGTTGACGGTTGAGGGAATACAGGAGAGTCTGATAAGTAATATTCAAACACCTGTATTGATCGTTGAGGAGTTTGTGAAGAGGAAGATGTTCCAACCTGAAGGGAGAATTATATACATCTCTTCTATTAGGACACGACAACCTTGGTCTCACCAATTGATGTATTCGGCGGGGAAGTCGGCTGGGGAGTCGCTCTGTCGGACTTGGTCGCAAGCTTTTGGTGGGAAGGAGGAGGAGGTGAGGGCTTTTCTTGAATTTGGCTTCAAAAATTACCTGACTGACTAAACTTTTCAGTTCTCGTTTATGGCTGGCACAACTGCGAATTCTGTGACTGTCGGCTTGACTCAAACTGATTCGATTATGATGTGTCCCCCAGACGTACTAGAGAGTTTCAAGAATGAATTTATCCCGCTTCAGTCGTCTCCTCGCTTCGGTCAGCCCGAGGATGTTGCGGATGTAGTTGGTATGTTGTGTAGTAGAGATGCACGGTGGATTACTGGTACAGTTGTTTCAGCATCTGGTGGTGGGGTGAAGATAGGATGAAGATGGTGAGGAGCATTGTCGAGATAGGCAAGCATCGTGGGGGCGGTATTTGGCAAAGCGGGGTATTTAGTACCACCTGCAGCTCACCAAATACCGATGGCACGTATCTGAAAACCTCATATTTCATCCTTAATCACCATTACTCGTGATGAGTCCATAAAATGTACCTTTCTTTGGATCCCGCAAAGAAGGAAATCAGACAGCTCATTCTCCAACCCCTGAAAACTGGTCCTGAAATTCAATGCTCAACCGAAACCATTTCCTTATCAGAGAACCCCGAGTTTGAAGCCTTATCTTACGTCTGGGGAGATGCATCAATTCAAGAAACCATAATATTCAACGGAATCACTTTCCCAGTCACTCGAAACCTCGCCATTGCTCTTCGGTACCTTCGACTACCAGACAAGCCTCGAAGAATATGGATCGACGCTTTGTGTATTAATCAGAAGGATACCAGTGAACGAAATAGCCAGGTTGCTATGATGGGTGGGATTTATGCAAGTGCAAAGCCGGTATTGATATGGCTCGGAGAGTCTTCAGAGACCAGCGTTGAGGCATTCAGGTTGATGTCCCAAGTTCTTCACGACAAGGTTATTGCTGAGGAAATATCCCAAAAGCTTTTCTCTTTTTACTTAGAGCTTGTTGAACGAAAATGGTGTGTGAGATTCTCCGGGAATATTTTCCTTTTCTAGTCGTCGTTTTAGGAGTAAGGCTTCCTTACTCCGGATACATACCCCAAAACTCTCAAAAACTTCTCAAAGAAGTAAACTGACTCCG
The DNA here is from genome assembly GCA_001414485.1 of Calycina herbarum. Classification (NCBI taxonomy): domain Eukaryota; kingdom Fungi; phylum Ascomycota; class Leotiomycetes; order Helotiales; family Pezizellaceae; genus Calycina; species Calycina herbarum. Next base: position 232,899 of record LLEY01000073.1, on the reverse strand, counting down.
TGATCCTCATTATAGGTTCACTCGCCTGTGGACGATTCAAGAACTAGTCCTCGCCAATCAAGATCCCCTCGTTGGCTGTGGACATACTTGGACGAATTGGAATACGTTGTTCGGAGTATGGCAGAGGGTGGCTATGAAGGAGTTTTCGAAAATGGGGATGGTATTGTTTGAAGATGAGGGAGGGAATGCGGATAAAAAAAGTGAGCCTGAAGGTGTTCGTCTTGCAGCCATCAAAATTGATCTTTTCAACAATCTCCGTGTGGGTGTGACTACCAAAGGAAGCGAGGAGTTACGAGACTTGCTACTTAATACCGTTTCCGCAAATGCGACAGAGCCGAGAGACAGGATATATGGCTTGCTAGGAATGTTAAGCGAGGAAGACAGGCAATTCTTTACTGTAAATTACGACAGATCTCTTGGAACAGTCTTTGCCGAGGCGGTGGCACATATCTTTCAAAAGGGTAAAGGGGCTTTTTTGCTTTCTAGGATGGAACTTGCAGGACCAACTCCTTCGGAGCTTTCCTTCCCATCTTGGGTTCCAAAACTCGGAAGCAAGTCACTCCTTAGTCCAATTAGTTTCCATCCGCCTGGGATTGGAGCTTCCGGGCCTGGTAGTGACGCAGTAAACGGGCGAGTTGACTCAGACCTACGAACGCTCTGTATTCGAGGTTTACCTATCGATGTTGTTGTCGACATGATTGTATTCGACGAGGGTGTGAAATGCCTGACTCAGCTCCACCAAGTTGAAGCTCTGGCAGAAAGAGCTTGTGGACTTGCAGCGTCCAATTCAGAGAATCGACCATATTTGACTAGTTTCAAGACAAAAGAACCACTCTGGAGGACTTTGATCGCAAATAAAGCATACTCCGGAGCATCACGAGAAGCGGCACCCGAATCTTACGGAGAAATGTACAAACAAATATTGGAAAACCAGCAAGGTACTAGTCATGACGAGAATGAGGATAATGAAAGCAGTCGAGACTATCGATTGAGTCTCTTGAACCACTTACCAAATTCCTGCTTCTTCATCACGGCTACGGGATTTTGTGGTATTGGTCCTAGATTCATCGAAAAGGGTGATCATTTAGCTATTTGGTTTGGGGCTCCTGCACCTTTTGTTCTCAGACCAAAATTACAAGCTCATGATGATCAACGGGGCCCAATTTATGCTGTTTGTTGTGTGGCTTATGTGGCTGGGATCATGGATGGTGAGATAGTGGATGAAGTGTACTGCGAGGATTTAGAAGAGGATAGTGTTTTTGTCGTCCAATAGGATGGTGTTTAGTAAGGTTTTCTTTCATGTGAAGTTATAGCTATCATTGTTCGTTTTTCAATTAATTTTGTTGTCGAAATGGAGGCCAACAAATAAAATATAGGCAACGAAAATTATCATGATAATTCTTTGTCTTGTGATAGTTATATGACAAGGTTGGTTCTTTCAAGTAAGTGGTACGACGACTATTCGTACTAAAATATAGGGAAATTAAAGCTTTCTGGTAAATGTGTACTTATATTATTGTGTTGTGATTAGTTTAATTGAACTAGAAGTGTGATTTGCTAAATTTCGCTTCCTACTTTGAAGTGTTGTCAAAGAAGATTTAAGCTAAGGAATGAAACGAAGAACTGTAGTTGAGCACTCCAGAAATTTTAGTCAGAAAGCAACCATTCAGAAATCACTTCAACACCCTTCTGGTTAGCGGCCGTGCAATCAAATCCTATCCCGCATTTACACCAGGTGCGAAGTTTATTTAGGTTAGGCAAATAAGCTTTGATATCAGTGACCTCTTGAGGGTTCTCCGATTCTTCCTCGTCAGAGTCTATTATTACCATAAGCCCACAGGAGCGGCCAAGGTCGCAGTCTATCTTGAGACTCGTCAAGTTTTTCGCCACCAGCTCATCGTTCTTACCAAAGAGAAAACGGAACGGTCGAAGCAGCGGAAACAGCTCCTTTTCAACTCCCCACATGTTTTGGAAAATTTTCTCGAAATCACGATATGGAGAGCGAAGGTAGAGTGTATCCCTTGAGATATCGAACTGGGAACTCTCCGGAGGCCCCTTTGAGCGCCGAGTTACCAAGTCAGCTGAAAAGGGTTGGACGAACCGACCCTTGATAAAGACTAAGGACTCCCTGTTAACCTCAAATAGGCTACGAAGACTAGTATGCAATGGAGGAATTTCATCATCATCATTTAATTCTTTGTCCCAGTTAGTGAAAAGGTCAAGCCAAACCTGCCCCTCAGAGGTGAAATGAAAATCGACACCTACTTCACGACGCTGAGTATTTTCATATGCGGCTTCCCATACCATTAGTCGAATTTCAGCTGGCAAATCGACGAAACGAGTAAGGCTGGTGTTGTTAGTCATAATGTATCGTGTTGTTGTATATTTCTTGTAAGGTGAGAATGATGAATGCGAGTCTTAGATATGAAGAGTCAGTCGGCAAGTGCAGTAAATTTCACATGCATCATTTACTTTTGTTTAAAACTGTCTTTGATGGGTTTCAAAGGGCTGGAAACAGATAACAGATAAAATGCATCAAAGTGTTAAAGAGAAAAGGGGCAAGAACAATGCTATGAATGCCTATTCTTCATTCGATGTTCTTATTAGTCATCAAGTACTATGTGGCGAATAACGAATAATCCCTTCGTCATTTCATTGGTGACAAGGATGTACAATATCGATAATTATGGAGGGTGAAGTTTAAGGAGAGGAGACTTGGGCACGGATATGATCGATACGGTATTCGGGGGCGGGGAGTGTACATCAAAACTCAACCTGGATCGAAGTGACCCGATAATATATTGCGATATTTACGATGAACTTCGTATCGGCACCTAAGTCTCTCTCTGAGGGAGAGATACATGGCATAGATCGCTGGGCTTCTACCTCAGCAAAACAACATTATACTAAACAGCCTCGAGTAATTAAACGAACGGCTTGTTATAAATTACTTTCGTTACCTTTTGTTACCCTTTGTTATCCTAACTTTCTTGAAACATTCAAGTCAATTGTTCCAGGATTCCTAACTCACATAGGTGTGCGCGTAAGAATGACTCGAACGTTCTCAATTCAATTGTTGCATAACTTGAAGCTCAACGATCAATTTTCTTTCTAGGGGTCTTGGTTATTGATCCGCATCAACTGTTATTTTTGTTATCTTACAGAATCATGGGATTTACTATCTTGAAAAACAGACTTGCTAAAAGTATTCCGAGCTCAATGAGATGAAATTGGTTACTTTACTCACCTATTCCTATTGATAACCAAGCTTATATCTCTTATACAGCCGGCTTTCTTCCTAAATCTAGCCTCCCACTGTAAGCTTCGCAGATATTCTTGTGAAGTTTTGGTGAAGCTTCTCTGTCAATTCAAAGCTCGCTTAAATATAATAAGTATCTCCAAGAATAACACCAAGAAAGTGCTTGTGGCAATACGAGTAATAGTATCAATAACCTTAAGTTTTCTTGAAAATTCATCCACCGCCGATGCAGAAACTGCATAACGGAGTATGTGATCCGGTGAATCCACGGGGATTATAAATATATAGCACTTTGAAAGAATGCCATTTTTATATTGGGGAGTTTCTGACTTCTGAGTGAGATATTAAATGTAAGGAACAGGGGTTGGGGGAGAGATATATTTTGATTTGTTATGTCCTCGGAACTTTAGTGAGACATTTCAACTATTTTACTTAGACTTGGGCGCCAATACTTTTATATAAATTATCGATTATCGATATATATCGCAAACTTGATAGATGACGGGATCAAGGATTTCTCTTCAAAGACAACATGAACTCGTCTATTTCGTACAATCGTATCATTAAAATAACACAAAAAAGTTAACGTCCATAACTTATTCATCAAGACCATAAGCAATGTTTCTCCATGAAACCCCGATACATAAAAACCGGCTGAACATCCGGAGTTAATAATCAACACGGACCCCACACAACAAAAAATAAGGCTGAGAAACTTACACTTAATCATCAGCACACATATCTCCGACAACAAAAACAAAAAACCAGGTTTCGGATCTCAAAACCTATCCCAACAGGTTGGAATGAAAGTTACGAAGTAGTGGGGTTCTGAATCACATCTAAGCCCCCAATGTTCCTCAAATAAATACATCTTTCTCTCCAGCCCCCTCAGACCCCACACACCCATTAACAATATACGTGTGGAGTGTTTAAACGCCGTACTCTAATCTTCAAGACATCTTTTATGGAGTCGCGCGCCAAACCAGTTTTCGATGCCTGGGATTTGATTGGCCGCCGCTACGCCGGGAGTTGGGTCTGAGGCTGAAATTTTGTTTGTCCCGAGTTACCCAAACCCCCTGGGTATTCTGTTGGGCTCAGTATTGCGTTCCTGAGGTTTAGATGATGGGAATGTATATGTAATTCATTGTGTTCATCGTATCAGCGGGGGGAGGATCGGAAGAAGTGGAAGAACGGGTATACGGTCGGAAGTTATATACGTGGCAGCGAGGTACTCGTAATACCAAAATTCGCACTTCGTTCTCAGTCTGACAGTCTGAGTTTTGCAATTAAATGATACCGATATCGAGAACAATGGCTTGTTTGGTAATCACTCTGATCCACGTGGTGGTCTGACGCCGCCGAATTGTTTGCCCAAAGAGGCTGAAAGTTCTGGGCTCATAAGACCAGGGGTTCACAAATCAAAACTTCAGGACCCGTAAGGTCGATGTTTGGCGTTCCCTGAACGGCGTGCGGAGATCGTGGAGAGGAAATGCCAACCCTGTAAGGCGTAACCCGTTTCCGTCTGGCCGTTGGGCGGTTGAGTGCCGATTGACTGGAGAGGAACGAGAAAATGAGACATTGGAGGGAGACTAACGGTGTTTTTCGCAAGCAAGCTCAAAAGAAAACATACGAGAAGAAGTAAACCTATTTGTGCATGAACTATTCCCAAGACTGGGAAGCGAGATGACTGGTTGCGCCAAATTCAATCTCCTCGCCTGACACGCGGTTACTGCCCTCTTGGTACAGAAAAATTATATCTCAACGACCTTGACTGCAATGGAGTTTCTCCCAGGCGTCCTTGTTGTTAATGCAGTGGGCGGTTGCGTACAGAGTACCTGTGACCAATCGTAGGTCAGAACAAGGTGCGCATCAGCCAAATTGAGAGCATCAACTGATCTGGAAACGATTCGAAAAAAAAGCATCAAAATTTGAGAGGTTGGGGGCCAGCGCTGCGCTGAAGAACACGAGGTGACAGCAGGCAGTGCAGTTCACACCGCAACACAAGCTTTCAACGAGTGCCCTTTGACATGCCAGAAGCAAATTCTCCACCAAGCCCACTCTCACAGAATATCGGAAAAGCACGGGTTCCCGCCACGTTCGCAAATTTGACAACACGGACTTAGTATATCCACTTTCCGTTATCACTAGCAAGTGGCGCAATTGAACAGGTGAGTAAAACGGTACTTGGTGAAGAAAGAATTGAAAGATTTCGGTATTCATATCATGACCATGAACGCTGAAGGATTTCGCTTCTTGACACGCTTTCGTGCAGAGTGGCGATAGGGGCGGGCGATCTGCACCAGCGATCCTTCGCGTGAAATACAGCCGGGAAACGTGGAACTCTGTTTCTTGGAGCTGCCACGTTCTGGACTTGTTCTCGAGTCTCGACTGTTTCTCAAAGTTAGGCGCACACAAACTCTCTTTCCGACTTGTCCGAATAAGTAATGCCAGTTTCAACGGTGTTGCTTAAAGAAACCAATTAGGGCGCTAAGTTTGGGGCTAAAGTTTATATTTAGTGCTGGCGAAGCTAGGCGACTAGTCGTGAACTAGTCCTAGACTATTTATATGCTTATCTTGTCGCGCTTTGGTTCTCGACTGGTTATCGTGAGGGATAAAACATGGTTACCTAGTGTTGTATGTTTCCCAGCTTCCCCAGGTTGAGCGCGTTTCCAACTTTCTAGAGGTTTGGCGCCAAATTGATGTTAAGAAGGTTCAGGTGCATCAGGGGCACTAGGAGCAGCGAATAGGGACCGAGTTTTAGGCGTTTGAGAGCGCTAAACGAAAATCGGGACGTGGCGAGTTTAAAGTTGCCCGTATGAATTCTTCAACGAACATTGTGTGCCAGGACTGCAAGAAACACTTTTGTCGCGAATACTTATGGGAACCCCGCCATCTACCATTTCACAGAAGCTTCCCTACATTCATAAAAGCCATCCTCAGGTCCGTCCGTTCTCCGTACCTCGTAACATGTCGATTCAGCCGAAGCTGGCTAAACACGTGGATTTTGGGTTTCATTGCATCCTTCAATTAAGCTTCTTCACGCCTCAACTGAGTTATCCAATGAGATCTCGCTCGATCTATTTTGAAACGGTTCATCGTGGGGGCAGGCGAGTGGATCTTGAACAGGGATGAGAGGAAAGATGGATGAGAGGGCTATGGGGGAAGAATCCTCCCCAGCACACGATGACCCATACGTCCTCTTTCTTGATGTCCATGTAGAGTATTTTCCCCATCGAAATGCTCAATTCCCGCACAAACCTAAAATCTCCTGTGCCCAAGATGTGCGAACCTCAAGGAAATAGGAAGCTAATTAAAATATTGGACAATGTCAACGGCGCAGCCCTGGTCAAGTGACTGTGCCGTACGCGTGAAGCAATCCACGAAGCAAGCCCCTGCCAAAGATGCAGCTGCAAGGAATTCCTCGATGTCCTGAATTTCTGACTAACTGTGCTCAGTTCAGGAACCGGCCTCTTCCATCCCCCCTGTTTTCTGTACCCAATCCAAGGCGGATACCGAAATGGGCTGCGGAGCTTTTCGTTCATGAACTCCATTCCCTCCTCGGTGGGGATCTTTTCCGCAAGGATCGATGAGGGAAAAGTACAATAGTATGATCGTCCCCTCACCCACACGCCGGAATCCTTCCTTTCTATCTCTTCACCCTCCTCACCCAGGAATGTCACTCTTTGGTCGAGATAGCTTCATACGTCTATTAATTATGTCTTTAACAACTTCGATAGCCAGTGCGGTGGTGACACCAACATTAACCACGACTTTCATGCCCACCAATACAGCATGTACGCAAAATCGTCTGACGATGCTGGAGAACCGGGAATGGGAGATTTGGATGAACGTAGTCGTGCCTGTCCCTGGAACTACAATGACGGATTGTTATCCAACACAATATATCGAAAGTATTTTACAATCGGCTGGAGGTGTGACCCAAGGTGCTTTCAAAGCACTTGTTTGTCCTCAAAGCTACAGTTCTGTCGGACCATTTACCTCAAATTATATCGCTTGTTGCCCGAGGTACGAGTACCCTTCTATCTTCTATAACTGTTTACTGACATTCCAAATAGCGGGTACAAGTTTACGAATCCAAAGACAATGGCATTCTCTGATAGACCGGCATTTGGGGGCACATGTTATACACCAATGTAAGTCAACAATTATTTTCGGATCTTCCTCAAGAAGCAAAAATTGAACCCCAATCTTCTAGTTCTATGGCGACTCCGGTGGTCGTAACCGCTTATGGAACGGCTGGTGTCACCGCGACGACAACTTTCTCAGCTACGGACACGCAGGCGGCGGCTTATGCATCTCCATATGAAGGTTTCGCGTTTGGAGTTGCCCAAGTCGCAAGTATTACTTCGGCCACAACAGCCTCATCGGGAACCGCGACGGCGACAAGTTCCTCGGGAATCGTGGCAGCTACAGGGCAGACTTACACAGTCAGTTGTATCCAATACCTATTAGGAATATCTCTAACAATTCACAGGTTCTAGCAGCAGCTGGTCCAACATTTATTCCTAGCTCAGTAAGCGCACAAGTTGGAGATAAAGTTGTCTTTGAATTCTCATCTGGAAACCACTCAATTACCCAGTCAACCTTCGATAAACCATGCGATAAACTTTCCAACGGCTTCGATTCCGATTACACAGGCAACAGTGCGACCGAAATTTCTCTTGCCGTCAATGTATCCACCGCCCAATTTTTTTACTCAAAGCAATCGTCGGATTGCCAGGAGGGTATGGTATTCGCTCTGAATCCTACTGCCACTCAATCCGAGTCAGCATTCCGGGCACTCGCGATCGCACAAGCGCCCAGTTCAGTAAGCGGGATGACCACCGGCGCCAAAGCAGGAGCAGCCATCGGATCCGTTGCAGGTGTTGGTATACTCGGATTGTTGGCACTTCTATTCTTGCGACGAAGAAAGCAACAGCAAAAAGCCACCGACCGCGAAAAATACGGCGACCAAGACCAATTTTCCCAGCGTGGTGCGCCATCATCCCCCACCACACTTGGAGGAACAACCCAAGATGGACATTCAGGATTCAGGAATCACGGGGTTGCACCAATTGATACGACCTCTAATAATGCCGCATCCTTGTACGCCGCCCGACAAGCCGAAGGACGGCCTTCCGTTCCTCCAAAGGGAGGCGAGTTGCACGGCATATCATCACCAACTGAATTGGCGGCCTGGAATGTGGTCGAAATGCCTGGAGATGAGGGAACACATTACGCCGCCAACGCGAACGAAAAGAGTGAACTGGATAGCGTGAGAGAACTGTCGCCCACTCACTCCGTGGGGACTTTTGGAGCAGGATATGTGCCTGGAAATGACCTGGCGAATATTATGAGCCCAGAAAGCAACCACACGCGCGACACGTGGGGAGCGGGGAGAGAGGCCAACGTCAGCAGCCCGGAAGATGGAACGATGCAGAATATACACAGCCCGAACGATAGGGCGCCACAGTACGAGAGTCATCAGCAGAATGGGTGGCGGTGATGCAAGGAATTTGTAAATTTGTAGTTGTTATGAGCGGGTACTTTTGTAAAGTATCTACGCCTATTGACGTTTGTATTCTTTGAACATAGTTTTATTTTACGAGTGCCAATTAATTACTCCTTTTTCGGCAGATCTTGATGATCGCTTAACATTTTCCATTACCTATTCGTCGTTCCTTGGTTGTCTGTTTACTTTCCTATGTCGAGGCTAGTTGCACGGGTGACGAGACAAATTATGCTCCGTGCTTACACAACTATCTCTCCTTTAACATGGTTTATGTATTTAATTAAACCACTTATAAAGATTTAATAGCTACGAAAATTATCCTACAGGTAAACATCTACAATTTACACTTTTCAGTTCTGTTTTTGGACAACGCCCTGCTAATTTACCTAAGATCTAAAACGATATCTATCTGGAAGCACAAGCACAATCTGTGCCGTGACGAGTGCAAGTAGCCTGGAGTGATAGACCTCACGGATGCTGAAATCATGTTTCGTCGACCAACTAAATTTTCCCTGTCATTGTTAATTACCTTGGAGCCTGTTTGGCACGCACATAATTTATTATAGATATATAAGATTTGTATACGAGTATAGGCCTAAAAGATGCTTGTATATATCTGGCTTTTTCTCTTATATATAATCTATACCTGTTTAGCTTAGAGCAGGTTCAGTATATATTTTTAGTACACATTTTGTCGATTCTAGTGATTATAGTAGGCTTAGTAGTAGTTATGGGTGGGGAAGTAGGAGAATATATACATGTATATATAAGTTGAGAGTATAGAGATAAAAAGATTATATTATTGAATTTTAGTAGTATATATCTTAATATACATATTATAAGGAAGTGTAAGCAGAAGTGCGTACTATAATATATGCTAGCCAAACGCCTACGCATATTATAATATATATGTACATATTATATATTCTCTTATTATTTTTATTAGTGTATATCTTAAAAAAGTAGGAATATGTGCGAGCCAAACAGGCCCTTAGGCACGAAGCTTTTCCCAGAAGATTTTCTTGTGACGTGGACATTGATGCGTTATATTTGGTTTCCACCAATGGAATTTTGATCCGAAAGAAAAAGCAGGCCAAGAATTCCAGAAGATTCAGAAACTTGCCATGCACGTGACATTTGCCGTTATCCCTCAAGTTCCAGAATTTGGTGAGGGGTTTCATCGTGCGCTTTGAGCTCGACAAGCTGGTGTTATTTACTACGAGCTCCCCCATCTGCGCCATCTCACAACTACAACGGAACACAACACGAGTACGAAGTATTACCACCTCTGTTGGCTTCACCATGGAGTCTCCTAAGTGCGCCCGAGACTGCCAGGCACCAAGTGAAGGAAAGAAGGACTGCTGTGATGGTGCGTATCGATACACAATCTGTGGTGTGACGACTCCGACCCCAACAAGGCTGACTTCTGGCATCGTTCTACAGAATCTTGCTTGGTTAATTTGGCAACACGAACATGCTTGGAAGATGGCTGTGCTGAGTCGCAACCTTCTCTTGGTAACTTACGACCCAACCAATTAATATTTCATCTGGACGTCACTGATTTGTGTTGCACAGAAGATCCTGAATCTGAAGGTGGTTGCGCGAAGCAAGGAGAAAGCGGCACTGGTTGCTGCACCACCTCTTCCTGCAGTAAAGATAAAGGTAAATCTACTTCATCCTTCTCACTATCTATAGATTTCGTACTCACATCTATTACAGAGGAGTCTACTATCGACAGCTGCTGTGCTTCTGAACCCGCCACCGCTGGCAAATCGGCTCCAATCGAAGAGGAAAGCAAGGACACACATGATGGATGTTGTGCTGGTGAGTAGACGGTCCCTATATCTTACATGTCTATTTACTTACAATAATTGTTTTAGATGAAAACTCCGAAAAGACTGCTAGAGGCGGTGGTGTAACTGTCTCAGGTGTGCCAACTTCCTCCTGCAGGAAGCGCAGGAGCGGCGCAACAGTGCCGAAAACATCCGCGGGGAAAGGTACGAAACCTCCAACATGCACGCAATCAATTATCTACGGCGAAGCTAATTACTCCGTATAGACCAAGAGAAATCTTCAAATGGCTGCTGCAAGGGTAAAAAACGGGCCGCTCCCGAGAAACGTCCTTGCAAGAAACACCTCAACGAGACTCGCCAGAAATTTGGCGAGACCCTTGAAGCATTGGGTTGTATCTGTCGAGCATTGCTAGCACGGAACCTGGAAAGTTGTTGCACAACTCAGTCTCGTCCTTCTTCGCCTCAACTCAAGGCTCGTTCGTCTTCGGTTAGATCAAGCCGATCTTCCTTGAGAAAGGTTTCCACTCACCATGACGAGAAGGCCAACGCTGGCAAGGGATGCTGTGCAGCTGGCAAGTGCAGCGATTCCAAAGAACCAAAGGAAATCACTGTAAGCACAGAAATCTCTATCAGTGCAGGCTCTATCAGGTCGGCAAAAACTGGGTGCGGATCTGCAACCGACACATGCTGCAAACCCAAAGTCAAAGAGAAGGTCGAATCAGACTGTTGTGGGGATGATCACGAAGAGGAACATGGGGACGATCATGGCCATGATGCAATTTCATTCGAGAAGAATCCTTCAATCAAGCTCAAATCTTCCGACATTGACATCGAAAAAGCTGTGCCGTCCGTCTCTGAGCGAGTGGTGTTGTCTGTGGCAGGAATGACTTGTGTTGGATGTGAGAAGAAGCTCTTTAGAACTCTCGAGTCTCTGACCCAAGTTCACAACCTTCAGACTAGCTTGGTTATGAACCAGGCGGAATTTGATCTTGATCCAACCATCAGTTCAGTAGAAGAAACCATACGCCATCTCGAGAAAACGACAGAGTTTAAATATGAAAGACTCTCTAGCAAGGGCCAGTACCTAGACCTTGTTCGAGCCAACATCGATCAACTCATTGGCCAGTCCTCTCAGATGAAAGGTGTTCTTGGCATTTCAAAACTCGACAAGAGAACTATGCGTGTCGAATATGACCCGCTACTGGTTGGTGGGAGAGATCTCATGGCCAATTTTGGGGATGATCAAATTCAACTCGCCCCGTTGCAACCAAGCCCAGCTCTGGCAGCAGGCAACAAACATCTTCGTGAAACAGGATGGATGACCCTTTTCTCAGCTGCGTTGACCATTCCGGTTCTCGTCCTCGCTTGGGCTCCACTTCCAGAGCATGGTCTCACTTATTCAATTGTATCTTTGGTCTTGGCCACTCTGGTTCAAGTTATTGTTGCTGGACCATTTTATCCAAGTGCTCTCAAGGCATTGATTTTCACCCGGGTCATCGAAATGGATTTGCTTATCGTACTTAGCACTACCACCGCCTACGTCTTCTCTGTTGTATCATTTGGCTTCGAGGCTTCAGGAAAGCCATTAGCGACCGGCGATTTCTTTGAAACAAGTGCGCTTTTAGTTACTCTCATTATGGTTGGACGCTACATCAGTGCTTTAGCTCGCCAAAGAGCTGTCGAATCTATTTCTGTACGGTCATTGCAAGCCACCACGGCTTTGCTTGTACAGCCCGACGGAACTACCATCACAGAAGTCGACATAAGATTGTTGCAATACGGCGATATTTTCAAGGTTATGCCGGATTCTCGCATTACCACCGACGGAGTTGTGATTTTGGGGCATAGTGAAGTCGATGAGTCTATGATTACCGGCGAAGCACTACCCCTCGAGAAAACCAAGCATTCTCCCGTCATTGCTGGGTCTATCAACAATTCTGGTACACTCATGGTTCGGCTCAGTCGTCTCCCAGATGACAATACGATTAGCGAAATCGCAAACATGGTTGACAAAGCCAAGTATTCCAAACCGAAGGCTCAAGATACGGCTGATCTCATTGCTTCTTACTTCGTTCCAGTCATTGTTGTGCTCGCCATTGTCACATTCTGTATTTGGATCGCCATTTCGATAAAAGTCCGCAATCAGAAACCATCAACTGCTGTTGTAAACAGCATTACGTATGCCATCGCAGTCCTCATTGTTTCATGTCCTTGCGCATTGGGACTTGCTATACCAATGGTAGTAGTGATTGCAGGTGGAGTAGCCGCAAAACATGGCGTTGTCTTCAAGTCAGCATCGATGATTGAGATCGCAAGATCTGTCAATCATGTTGTTTTTGATAAGACTGGAACCCTCACCGAGGGTAAAATGGCTGTTGTGAAAGAAGAATACATCAACTACACCGAAAAGGCAGCAAGTGGCTTGATTCTTGGAATGACCTCGGATATCAAGCACCCAGTTTCTGTCGCTTTGGCGAAGCATATGCTTGAGAAAGGAGCACAGGCTGGGTCGGTTCATGTCCATGATTTAAAGACCATTCCCGGAAAAGGATTGCAATGCTCTTGGAACGGGAAGACTGTCTGTGTGGGAAATTCTCGTTGGTTATCACTTGAGGATGACGTCCGAGTTAAAAGCCTTCTCGCAAATAACCTGACAGCCCTTTGCGTTACCGTTCAAGGAGAACTTATAGCAATATTTGGACTCGAGGACCAGCTTCGACCTGATGCCCAACATGTCGTTTCCCAACTCACTAATCGTGGCATTACAGTGTCCATTGTCTCTGGTGATGACCATGGTGCTGTTCAAGCAGTTGCCACAAATCTAGGAATCCAGCCAGCGAACGTCAAATCTCGATGCAGTCCAGCCGACAAGCAAGCATATATCAAATCACTGCGTGCTTCCTCGATTTCTTCCGGGGTACCTGCAGCAAAGTCAATCGTTCTCTTCTGTGGTGACGGAACCAATGATGCTGTTGCCCTAGCTGAAGCAGATATCGGCGTCCACATCAACGAGGGAACTGATGTTGCCCAATCCGCAGCTGATGTTGTCCTCATGCGCCCGGTTTTAGGAGGGATCTTGACTCTCATCAATCTCTCGCAAGCTTCATACCGACGTATCATCTTCAATTTCACCTGGGCATTTGTGTATAACCTCTTCGCCATATTGCTTGCAGCAGGCGCTTTTGTTAACGCAAGAATTCCACCTGAGTACGCCGGTCTGGGAGAGATTGTCAGTGTTCTTCCACTTGTGGCGATCGCTTGGGGATTGAAATGGGCTAAGATTTGAACATGCAAGAGAAAGTTTGAGCTTGGGAAACGATGAGTACTTTCGTTGAGTTGTTGAGAATCACTCCTCCCATCTGCAAGGGGTTTAGTTTTTGATCGCTTTGGATTTTTTCCTGTTGTTCGCTTAATTTACTCTCATTGAGTCCAGGTAGAGGCCCCCAGAAGATGGATTTCTAGTAGATAGCTCCTGTCGTTACCGACGTAACATACTCGAGTACTGACAAAAATAAATAAACAATTTGGCAGTCAAAACTTGATACTCACGGATTGAATGGCTTCATTGTTCCTACGGTAAGTGGCAAATCCAAATGAATTCACGATTTCCCAATAGTCCAGAGGGGGATACATCAGGTGACGAGGGTAGGTCGGTTTAACTTCATTCCGAATCTACGACCATGACGCGCCTCCAACGTCTGATAAATTAGGCACCAGTCCACCCTCTCTCCCTTCGTAAATCCCACGAACAAAAGAACCCAGAAGCTTCGTAATGAGCTTAAAAGTGAGATTTCTATCCACGTACTCTAATTGAACGTTCTCAAGTCACCTTTACGCATCTAATGTACTTGTGGAATTTCATTCCGCCAATTCAAGCGAAGACGCGCGTGTTTTTTTTCAGCCCTACGACGTATCCTCAACATCGATCCAGGTGATATAACTTCAAATTTCCCAGTATAATTCCTTCATTTCCGCAAACCGTTTCTATTCAATTCCACCCCAAACGAAAACTTAGCAGTCAGAAAAAATGGTCCTCATACCACCAGACATAAAGACAGAAGCTGGTCCTCTCCCCACAACAGCCCCAGATCAACCACCCCCACCATATACCCCCTCAGAAACATACGCCCCCTCAGAACTTCCCTCAAACTTCGAACTAGAACGCAGACGAGGAGCACCCCCAGAACCCACACCTTCATCCTCCTCCCAACCAAACATCACACCACCAAACACAAACTGGGTAAAAGGAATCAGCACCAAAACCCCCATCAAAAAAACCGGCCCCCTAAATGTCCAAGGCTCAGTAGAATCCTTCTCTTCCATCACCTTATCGAGAGATATCCACGTAACAGGCAACATAAACTCTTCTGGTCCCACGACTCTTGAGGAAAACGTCGTTGTTGAGGGAAGAGTCGATTCTGGGGGTGATTGTAAAGTGCGAGATGGCGTGAGGATTGATCGCAAGGTTGATGCGAGGGGGAAGGTGGAATTAGTTAGTGGGGAGGAGGGAGTGTGTGTGGGTGGTAAGGTTGATGCTAGGGGTGGGGTGAAGTTGGATGGATCGACGTTTTTGGGGAAACAAAAGCAGGCGAAAGAGAGTGGTGGGAAGAATGTTGGGGTTCGGGTTGGAGGGAAGGTGGATGCTAGGGGGGCTGTGGATATTAGGGGTGTAGTGTCTGTTGATGGCAAGGTCGATGCTAGAGGGAAGGTTACGATTGAGGGGTTGGTTGATGTTGAGGGGAAAATTGATGCCAGTGGAGGAGTTTTGGTGAACGGCACTGGCGGTGGTGCGATCCATGTTGGGGGACAGATTGAGAGTAGGGGAAATGTTGAATTGAGAGGATCGGTTCAGGTCAATGGGGATGTCAGTTCTAGTGGGAACTTGAGCTTGGTGTCTCAGGAAGGGAATGTGATTGTGGGAGGGAAAGTTTCTAGCAGGGGCAACGCGAATGTGAAGGGTGATATAAATATTGAGTGAGTACTTCCTACCTTCTCCGCTTTTAGCAATTCGAGAATGCTGCTAACAACCATAGGAAATCCTTCACCGTCAGAGGAAATCTCAACCTTGATGGCCAGTTGCACGTCAAAGGAGACCTCTCTGTCAGTGGGAATATTTCTATGACGGAAGGTTCGAATTACTATTGGGATGGGAAGTTGACTATCAGATCGCAGTGCGTCAATGAGGTTGAGGTTTCGAAATACTCGAATTAATGAATCTTGGGCTGCGGGTTTGGGATATTCAGGAGATATGAAATCCGTAGCAAATAAATGTTTTTCCACGCGTGAAATTTGAGCAAGACCTAGGTCTCCGGACTTGACATGGAAATGACCAGATGAAGCCAGATGCTTCGGACAAAGAATCTTGCTGATCAGTTCAACGAATAGGTGCGAGCGTTGATCAGAGAATCCCGTAATACTGGGGGACGAAAGGTCGTACCTACCCAGTTTGGAGTTTCTAGTATGCTTCCATTCTTCAACTCATAAAGGAAGAAAATGAGAGGGTATACAACACCGATGAAAATTAACCACGTCATCGTGATTTCCCAACCTCCCTTCTTTTTAACAACCAACCAAAAAACTGTATCCTGCATGCCTCCAATATTGATATGTAGCAAAATGTGCACGTAAATCCAAAAGAGGGAATAGAGGGGAAAGTGGCTTGAATCACGCGATTCTCTTTTTGGCCCCCAAACAATTGCCCAGTAAGCAAACAAACATCGAGTAAGCCAAACCAATATTGGGGGCCAAAAATGAGAGTTGTGAGTAAGCCATCAATTGCTCAGTAAACCAGCAAATATCGGGTAAACTGTTGAACAACTACTCATGAGCAACCACATGAACCAAGCAGCAGAGAAAGGGAAAAAGAGTCAGAGCGCGATGTAAAAGGTAGACGAAAAGCTAGAGTAGTGCATATGTACACTCATTAAAATCTGCAAAGCAACTTAGGGTGTGTGTGGTGTAAAAAGAAGCTATTCTCAGAACCCCCCCCCAAAATGCCACCCATCACATCCGCCTTCCCTTCGCTTTCTCGCTTGCAACAGGATTGCAGTCCCCCCAGCTGTAAAAGACCAGAGGGTTAGAAAAATAAATAGACGCAGAAAAGAACCACAATAAACAAAATCAAACGTCAAAGCACTTGGTAAAGTTAAAATCGGCTCGTCACTGAATTGAACTTAAACAGCTGGTTCCTGAGCACAACCCCCCATAATTATAAGACGCCCGAAAAAGAAGCAGCCCAATCAATAGTTTCCAAGATGAGATATGGGAGACATTGAGAGATAAAAGCAGAAAGGGGAAGCATCGCGTGACATGGTGGATCCCTGTCAATATTGTGTTAAGAAACGCGTTACCTCGGCGCGTCGTTCCAAGGTTCACAACGGGCGGTTTCAGCTTCCAACCTTAAGCTCCAAGCTCCCCCGACCAAACCTGTTACTCAACATCAGCACCTACGAGTACAGATCTAGGAATCCAAAATGAGCAGAAACTACCCAATTGTCGAGTCTCCAGAAGGATCAGATAAGGTTTTCGACATACTCGCCCGCCGACGAGATGAGAATGGCAAACTCATGAGCACAATCGTACGAGACCCCTTTCCACAACGTCTCAGCTCCCCACACCACACCATATTTTGGCTCACACTAGCCTCTCCTCTTCTCACTAGGAATACCACGCAAGCCCCCAATACCAAACAGAACTCAAAGAAAGAGAAGCATCTGCCCTTGAGAGAGACCACTTCCACCGCACAGGAGAACATATCGAAATCGATCCACAAACCATGAAACCCGTCGCTCCAAAGCCCAAACCTCTCTACTCCGTCGTCGACCTCTCCACCTCCGCGAAACGCAAATCCGACATCTTCGAAGCCGACGACGGAGACGAGGATGAAAACTACTACTTCCCCGGCGACCAATGCGATGCAGTACGTAGGAAGCTTAGAAACTTCATGGAGACTGGTGAAATGACACAAACCAAGCTCTGTCAAGAACTCGGCGTCTCCGCGAAATCATACCGCACATTCATGGCCATGAATGGGAAGTACAATGGGACGAACACAGCTACCTATGGACCTGCATACCATTTCTTCCAAAAGCGCGAGAAGAACCAACCTCCCGCGCCCAAGAAAAAGGTCAAGAAAGCAGACGAGGAAGCCGAAAACTCGGTCGCAGTACGTCTAGAAGGCGAAGACACCATCTCCGTCCCCGTATTCGATTCCTGTGACGAAGTGCGCAAGAAAATCGAAGCCCATCTCAAATCCCCAAATGTCACGAATGCCGGCTTCAGAAGGGAGATTGCGAAAACCTATCCGGAGCCGAGGGATATACAGAGTAAAGTTCTAAATGATTTTTTGAATAAATCGGGCCCCAGTGCGGGGAATACCAGTAGTGTTTTTTATGCTTCTTATGTTTATTTTGAGAAAATGAGACTAAGGGATGGGAAGGTTAAGTCGAAACATAGGATTGAGATGGAGAAGGCACATCCCAAAGGCTTTGATACTAAGCGGAGGAAGGATGGGAAGTATATTACCTGTATGAAGGGGGAGAAAATTCGAGTTGTGGAGGATAAACTCGGCGTCTCGAAAATTGTACGTTACTGAAGAGTGAGTGGAAATATCGAGGACTGGGCTACTGGATATTTGGGCTGGCTTTTGTGTTTGTGTTGGATATCTTGTTGTTATACTTGTTGGAATATTGTATATCGGCATGGGAAAGTGTAAAGTTGTGTCATTATATAGATTGGTTATCTCGCGATAAAAAGTAGGAATTATAAGTTTGCACTGAAGACCTGTTCTCAGACCTGGAGTATTGTGACCAACAAAGCCAGATTGAGAAAGTTGGGTTCTAAATCAACGGGCACAATCGTTTAGTCATCTCATCCAGGTCTTCTATCTTGAATAACCATAGAAGAGGAAAAATGAACAGTTCGTGCCTTAACTTCTTCATTGAACCTTCTTCCAAGCTACTACTCCTCTGATACCACACTTCTCCTTCAGCCAATAAAACCCCGTCCCAAAGTTTTGTTGCACATCGCATCCCACTCTTCCCCCCTTCCCAAATGAGGGAACAAAAGGCAAAAACATATAACAGCAGGTATTCGCTGGTGGTTACCCACCCAACTACTAATCTGCTGATCTGAGGCTTATGTATAGCAGCAGAGCGGACGGGATGCCTAATTCTCCTCGCTCTAGACGTACACTAGCTTTTAATCAGCAAGGGGCATAGGTTCTTAAACCTAGGGTTATAAATACGGAAACCTGGAAAAGCGGTTTTATTTTTATAGCTATAGGTAATAATATTACATAGCTAATACTGCTTTTATACTACTAAAAACCTAGACCTCTATCTGTGACGGTTTACACCCGAAGAGTACTCGGTCTACCGACCTTCGTATAAACACGTGACCTCACGTGACAACCTCGGCAATTACCTCACTCGGCAATCACCTCACCGATCTATGACGAGAGCTTAAGGTTTACTACCTCGGTAATCACCTTAGTAACGGAAGCTATAACGAAAGCTATAACGAGAGCTATAAACGACATCTTAGTTCCTTATAGCTTATACTTACTAAGGAACCTCGAAGTAAGAAGTATAAGACCTCTTCTCTTCTACGTAGAATAGACTTCTCTTCTTAGTTAATTCTTCTTATAATAAAGACAACCTTATCTATTAACCTCTTTATATTCGGCTTATAATATTAGAATTAACTTATTCTCTCTTATATTTACTTATCGAGTATATTAAACGAACTATATATAGTAGATCCTTCGAACCTTTCTTATATATATAACGTAATCTATTACCGAGCTACGTACTTTTACCGACTTCTACTACTTTAAAATATAATAAATCAACTATAATAATAGATAAAACTTATTACTCTTCGGATTCTAATAAGCTAGATATATCTATAAGTTCTTAATAAGTTTATATATTATAACTAGTCTTTCTATAAGTGCTATAACGTTACGTAGTTGAAATCCCTTTCTTACGATTTACTTTTCTAAAGCGCTTATCGCGTCGTATCTACTTATTTACTTCGTCTTAAGCTATAATATTATATATATTCTCTATAGTAAGTATATCTTCTTAATAGATACGATTCTTTTTAGCTCTACGACGCTTAGAAAGTGCCTTATTTACCGCTTAAAGTATACGTAGCTCGGTATTAACAAGAGTTAATTTATAAGCTAAACGCTCTATACTTTTAGCTAACGAAGCGACAGTTTAAAAAAGAGGAGTAGGTAAGCTTCCTTAATAATAAGTAATACGATCTCTAACTAAAGTCGTTTACAAAAGAGCTTCTATTAGATTATAAGAGGTCTATAAAACCTAAGAGTCTACCTCGACAGAAGAGAGGCTAGTAAGCGTTAGAGTTCGTAACTTTATATCTAACTTCGATATAACTACTTAAGAGTTAAAAGGTATTAATCCAGCTCTATAGAATCTAGTCTAACTGTTTATAGAAGTAATTAACTTAATATACACTTGTTTAAAAGCTATAAGAAACTCGACCTTAGTAATATAATTAATATATACTTTTATAAACCCTTCGATTTCTTAACTATACTTCCGCTTAAGAATAGTAAAACACTCGATATTAAGTAGCTAGGTTAGATAAGAAGAATATAGAGGTAATCTAAGAGTTATAATATTATAAGACTTATAATATTCTTAAAATTCTACTGATTTATAACTCTTATATCTATCTAAAACTAACATATAATATAGACTCTTAGCTTAAGTAGTAGTATATTTATTAAAGTATTTTAACTATTCTAGATCTATCTTATTATTTATCTAACTATTATTCGTAGGTTTAATAACCTAATTATAAGAGAGACTAGTTTTAGAATACTAATTCATAAGATAATTAGCGTCTTAAATAATAAGGAATAGAGAGATACTTCTACCTTTGCTATTAATTATAATAATTACTATTACCTATTCTTAATTACCTAGTTAAACTGTCTTACTCTTACTATATTTATTAGTACGAGTAATAACTATTCTAAGATAGATTTAACCTATTATAAAGCCGGTCTTATCAAAGTTATAGAAATCACTATCTACTATACTATATTTCGTCTATATATTCTCTACTAGTTGAAACCACGCGCTAATTAACTTAGGATCTTTGTATAAGGCTCTTTAAAAGTTATAAACGCGATTAAAACACGTCTTTAGCTCTATGTCACGAATCACGGTATACGTGGTAAGTAGTCCAGACGGCGTTCTGACAGGACAAGGCATAATATCCGGGAAAGGAAAGTAACACAGGAGGAAATCAGTAATGCGGAAGGACATTAGGGATTTCAGGATCTCACTGTTGTGGTAATGTTGGAAGTCACGTGGGGTCATGTGACGTGATCGCCTACATCGCTCTGATCGCCTTGATCGCGAGCGACGCGAGCGACGCGAGCGATGTGAGCGACGTACGTGGGAAACAAAGGTTCTATATAAGACTGGCACGTCTGCCATTAGATAGGAGCTTCGTGCTCAACTTTAGTTATCAATCTTATCATCTTGTTTGACATCTTTGATACAAGTAACGAGTTCACTTCCAAGTGAACAACCCGGCGCATTCATACTTCTTACTGCATACCAACCTTCGAGACTTAGTCATCTTCGTTTAGTTCGTTTGAGTTTCGTTACACTCTAGTCGTTAAACTACGAATCGTTCTACTATAACGAAACTCAAACGAACTAAACAAAGGTGACTAAGTCTCGAAGGTTGGTATGCAGGTAAGAAGTACAGATACGCCGGGTTGTTTACTTAGAAGTGAACTCGTTACTTATATCAAAGATGTTAAACAAGATGATAAGATTGATAACTAAAGTTGAGTACGAAGCTCCTATCTAGGTGGCAGACGTGCCAGTACATATAGAACCTCTCGTGCTACTTGGATCCCTTTACAATCCTGGATCCCCTAAGGGATCCAAGGGGATCCATCACGTGACTTCCAACGGTCATCTAACAATGAAATCCTGAAACCCTCAAATGCCTTTCGCATTACTGATTTCCTCTTGTGCTACCTTCTATTCCTGGATGTCGTGCCTTGTCCTGTCAGAGCGTCATCTGGACTACTTACTACGTAATCGTGATTCGTAACATTAGATAGCACTTTCTACTACTAAAACACCTCGTCGTTCTAGAGACTATACTTACGAAGTTTATCTAGCTAGTAATCTAAAAGCTAAATACTATAAAAGCATAGATTTAAGAATAGTAAGAAGAGGATTTAGGCTATACGCTGATATCTTAAGAGAACTTCTATACTCGATTTATAAATAACGTGTTTCATAAGCGAGTCGCCTACATAAGCGAGTCGCCTACTTTTTCAACCTAGTGTTATTATAATATAAAATACTTAACACTATATAAAGTTATTATTATTATAGAAGCTATCTAGTATTCTTTAGAACTTTCGCTATCTTCTATATCTAATATTTCTATCTAATAAGTACGAGAATTATATCTATTTTTACTATAACAGCTATAGTGCCTATCTACGCGAACTCTCTTTCTAAACTCTTTACCTTATTTCTAGCTACTATTTTCCTCAGATATAATTAAATCAGCTATATCGCCTACTATTAATATCTCTTAACTCTTAATATACTTTCTCTTATAACTTTTACACTTAGTTATAGCCTTAGTTATTATATAAAGACTAGTAATTTCCTTATATATTAACACTATATTATGTATTACCCTAGTTAAGCCTTTTTCAAGTTAATTAAGAGACTAAATAATAGAACTAGGTAATAAGTCTTAATATCTTTAAATCCGATCTCGAATAAGTATTAATTAAGCTATTATTTCATATACGTTACTTAGTGTTTTAGGTATCTATAGAGTGTCTTCTAGTATTGTTAGTATTAGCGTATAAAGCCTTAAATCAAGCTTTAATAACATAGCTTCTAGGTTATATAAGACTAGCCTAGCTCTTTTAAAACTCGTATAGATATTATCCTTTATAAATACTTTATAAAAAGCTGTTTTAAATACTAGAAGAAAGGTTTCTTTAGTAATATAATTAATATAATTCTATGCTAAGCCTGATATCTTAGCTCTATACGCTCGCTTTAACAGCGAGAAGCAGACTATATTAAGCGGCTATAGTAGGTACGATAAGTATAGAGGTATATAGAAGATAATAATATTTAAGTCTTTATAGAGTTACTAGAATTTAAGTAAGTTATAGCTTTTATAACTATTAATAATTAATAAATAATATCCTTCTATACTTTATACCTTTATATACTTATTAAAATACTTTAACTATATAACTCTAAGCTTATTATTTATTCAGCCGTTGTTGCTAACCTTAATTACCTAATTATATAGTATATATATATCTTAGTACTAGGTAGAAATAAGTACTTTACCTACGAATATAATAAATAGTAGGATTACCTATTCTATTATATTAACTCTCTAAATAACTATAACCTACTCGCGATTACCTAGCTAAACTTACTTTCGCTTCTTACGCGTTTCTAAGCTTATAATAACAAGTTAAGACGAAATAACTCCTATTATAAAGCCACTTTCGTTAAAGTTATAAATATCCTTATCTTAAATACTATATTTCTCTTTAATAGACTATATAAGTATAAACTATAGGCTAATAACTCGCGGATCCTTAGTTAAAGCTTGTTAACGATTTGTTATAAATCACGTTATACGTAGTAAGTAGTCTAGACGGCGCTCTAATAGGATAAGGTACGATATCTAGGAAATAGAAGATAACATAGGAGAGAATTAGTAATATAAAGGTATTTAGGTATTCTAGGATATCACTATTAGATAACCGTTAGTAGTTACGTAATAGATTCTCTTAGATCCCTTAGGGGATCTAGAGAGATCTAGGGATCTAGGCTTATATAGAGATCCAGGTAGCACGAGAGGTCTTATATATACTAGCACGTCTGCTATTAGATAGGAGCTTTATACTTAACTTTAGTTATTAATCTTATTATCTTATTTAATATCTTTAATATAAGTAATAAGTTTACTTCTAAGTAAATAACCCGGCGTATCTATACTTCTTATCTATATACTAACCTTTAAGACTTAGTTATCTTTATTTAGTTCGTTTAAGTTTCGTTATACTTTAAGCACCTACTTAGAAGTTCAGTCGCTATAGCTCTAGCAACCTCTACAGCAGCTAGCCTAAATACTAGTCGAGTTAACGTTATAGGAATATCTAGAAGTATAACTAGAAGAACACCTGCTAGTATATAGTTAACTAGGAACGACGATAATATTAGTATACTAGACGCCCCTAAGCCCTACAAAGTCGAAGCACTTAAGTCTATTAAAGTTAAGATACTAGATATATATTACAGGAAGCGAAAGGAACTCGACTTATTCCTTCTCTAAATAGACATCTATTTTAACTTTAATTCTAACAAGTTTAAAAGTAATTATAACTTATAAACTATCTTCGCTATCTCTTACCTTAGAGGATTAGTATTAGAATAAGCTTAGCTATACTTAGAGGACTTCTTTAAGAATAAGAATAAAGATAGAAAGATAGAATTAACTAAGATTATATTTAAATCTTAGAGAGGATTTAAAGTAACTATTAGAAAAGTCTTTAAAGACTTCGATATAATCTAAACAGCTGTATATAAGCTTTTAGAGTTATAATAAACTAGATCTATAATAGACTATACTAATAAATTTTAATACTATAAAACGAAATCGAAGTAGAATACTATTACTTTTATAGAACTCTTCTATAGAGGATTGAAGGTATATATTCGTAAGGAAATAGCTAAGTAGAATATATAACTCTTAACTATTATAGGTATAATTAAGGAAGTTGTCTAGTTAGATAACCGCTTATACGAATTTAAGAAGAGTAACCCTAAGTATAGAGAAAAGAGTAAGGGATTAGGAAAGTAGAAGCACTACTATACTAAGTATAGTAAGGAGGTAAACGCTATATAAAAGAAAACCTTTCTAAAGAAAGAAGGACTTTTCTAGGAAGAGTAAAATCGTCGACGTAAGTAGAACTTATGTTATAACTGTAGCCTCCTTAGCTGTAGAGCAAATAAGTATAGTAAGAAGAAAGACTCTAAGAGAAAGAAATAAATCAATACTACTATTTAATAATAAGTAGCCTTAACTGATTATATTAAACTTATAGATAAGGAACTCGAAGCGCGAGGATATAGAACCTAGATTAAAAACAATAAAGAATTTAATAGTATATAAGATACTAATAATAATAAGGATCTACTTCTTAAAGAAAATTATAATATATAATTAGTAGAGTTATCTAAGTAATATCCTAAAACAGGATATAAATTACTACTATTAATAAGTTTATTAGAAACATTAGATTTATCTTCTAGTTTAGAAGAAGAGATAAAAAATAAAGACTCTAAAGTTAGAGAAACTTAGACTTTTCTTAGAATATTTAAATAAGAAAATTAATAGGTATATATTAATAACTAGAAGCTAGACTTCTAGAGTCCTTATATAATATAAGGAGTTAATCTAACTATCTTAATAATATATATAGTTATAAGTAATAACCTTAAAATAATAACTCTAGTTAGTCTAATTACTAGATAGAAAACTATTAAAGAGAAAGAGCTAGAGCGTAAATAATAACTAATTAAAAAACCTAGCTACTCTAAAGTAGGGGATATATAGAGAATATATAATATTTTAGATAAAATTAGTATATAAATATAGTAAGTTCTAATAGGATTTAAGAGACGAGTTAAAACCTCTTTCCTTAGAACACTATCTAAAGATATTATTTTAGAAGAATTTAAGTAATATATTATAGTTACGTTAATTAGAAATAATAAGCTAGTATTTAGAAAATATAGCTTATAATAACTGTTTAGTATACTATTCTAGAAGTAAAGAGAGCTTAATATAACTAGATAGGCTAAAACGGAACTAGAAAAAACTTATTATCTATTAATAACAGAACTATAGTTTATAGAAACAGTTTAAGAAATAATAGTATAATAGATATAATATAAACTAAGCCTAATCTTAGACTAGTTATTATAGAAACGGTTTAAAGGAATTCTACTAGAACCTACTAGAATAGTAGAATATTATTAGATATACGAAGTAGTATTATTAGATAAAGAAGGAGTAGTATTCTTTCCTTAGTCCTAGATTTAAGTAGTTAAGGAAAAGAATTTAAGAGACTATATATTTAAAGTTTACTATATAAAGCTAGAAATAAGTATACTTAAGACTACTTTAGATTATCTATATATAAAAGAACTATAGTCTATAGAGACTATTTTAAAAACTAGTTATAAATAGATCTAATATAATTATAAATAACTACTAAAACGATTTATAAGAGAAATTCCTAAAACTATAGAAATCGTAGAATATAAATTAGTATATAAGGTAGTATATACTAATAAGAAAAGAGTAAGATTCTTTCTATAGTATAAGAATAAGAAGAGAAAGAATTATAATTAAGAAAATCGATCTTTTAAAGTCTAATATATTAAAGTAAAGTTAAATACTACTTTAAGAGAAAGACAGTTAATAATAACTATAGAAATATAAGAGAAGAAGTTATAAGTTATAATAGACTTAGAAGTAACGAGTAACTTTATTTCCCTAGTAGCTTAAAAGAAGCTAAACGTTCTAATCAAAGAAATAAGACTATATTACCTTAGAGTAGTTAATAAAATAGATATTATATATTAAAATAGGATTATTAATTAATAAACTATTCTAGTAAAAGTTAATATTAAAGAATACTATTTAGATATATAATTTAATATTATTAAAATAGAGAGTAAAGAAGTAATACTTAGTATACTATATATTTAGAAATATAATCTAGAAATCGATTAAAAGGCTAGAATAATAACCTTTAGTTAATATAAATACATAGGTTTATATTTATAACTATAAGGCTAGAATAAGGTTAGCGCCACCTCTTCTAGAGCGCTAGGACACCTTATCTAGGGTCCTCTATAAGATAGTAAGAAAGTTAATAATAAAATACCTATATAGTATAAAGAATTTATAAGATTGTTTAAAGACCTAGAAGATATATATACTCTTCTTAAATATTAACTATAGGATTATAAGATTAAATTAGTAGAGAGTTATAACCTTAGAAAGTAAAAGCTTTAACTATATAACTAGAATAACTTAGTTTTATTAGAATATTATATCTAATAAGGAATAAGGAAAGGATATATTCGAAAATCTAAATCGCTTATCTTTTTAAATATACTTATTATTAAGAAAAAGGATAATTTAAATAGACGAGTATATATTAATTATAAAGAATTAAATAATATAATAATTAAGAACGCTTATCTGTTACTAACTAGCTAGTACTTATAAAATAAGTTAAGCTAGGTAAAGAAATTTATAAAACTAGATTAAAGGAACGCTTATAGATTAATTAGGATTAAGGTAGGCTATAAATAGAAGACTACGTTTATCTTACTATTAGGACTCTATAAGTATATAGTAATGTCTTTTAGCTTAACTAATATACTAGCTACTTATTAGAGATAGAATAATAGTATTCTAGAGAATCTTCTAAGGGTAACTGTTATATATTACCTAGATAATATATTAATTTTCTTAGAAAAACTAGAAGAATATAAGAGCTATATAAAGGAAGTCTTAAAGAGACTTACTAAAGTAGACTCTTGTTTAAAACTCTTAAAATATAAGTTTAAAGTAAAGAAAACTCTCTTTCTTAGATAGGTATTTAGCCTAGGAAAAATAGAAATAGATCTAGAAAAGATCTATATAGTTGTTAAATAGGAATTACTAAAGAACGTTAAAGATATATAATCCTTCTTAAGATTTACTAATTTCTATTAACTATTTATTAAGGACTATATAAAAATTATAAAACCTATATTAATACTAACTAGAAAAGCTATAGCTTTTATCTAGAATAAAAAAGCTAAAAAGGCTTTTTAGGAAATTAAAGAATAGTTTATAATAAAACCTATCTTATATAATTTTAATTATAAGAAACTAAGTATAATAGAAATAGACGCCTTAAATATAGTAGTAGACGTTATATATCTATAATTAAATAAAATAGGAAAACTTATATCTATAGTATATTTCTTAAAAACTTTTAATATAGTATAATAGAATTATAGTATTTATAATAAAGAATTAATAGCTATTATTCTAGCTCTTAAAGAATAGAGAATTTACCTCTAAAGTACAACGTACCTAGTAATAGTACTTACTAATTATCTAAATCTAAAAACATTTACTATAACTAAGGAACTCGTTATAAGACACCTAGTTAAGTAGTCTAAAACTTTAGTAGGATTTAAGATAATTATCTAATATATTAGTAGGATAAGTAACGCTTAAGCTAATACTCTAAGCTAGAAACCGGGTTATAAGGAAAATAAAAAATATATTAATATAGTAATATTAAAATATAACGAAAATAGCGACTTAGTACTTACTATATATAAGATAGTAGTAATAAACAACATCTAAATAAATAAAACTTAGAACATATATAAAAGAGAAGCTATAGGTTCCTAGCTCGTATATAAAGGAGTTTATATAAGAATACTATACTACGTCTACTTATAGCTACTAAGGAATTCATAGAGACCTTTAGTAGATAAGATAACACTACTATATTAATTAATTATCTATAATAGTTAAGAAAGTAATAGTAGAATATAATACCTATACTAGGAATAAGGCTTCCTACTATACTTCTTATAGATAGATAAACACTACTCTAATACTATAGATACCTTAGAAATTAATATCTATAGATTTTATTATTAAATTACTAAAATCTAAAGATTTAATAATAGAAGTTAAGTATAATATAATCTTAGTTATTATAGAACGACTTATAAAGTATATAATTCTAATAGTATATATAGAGTTAAGTATAGCTAAGGAATTAGCATTCGTATTCCTTAGAGAAGTAGTCTTAAGATATAGACTATCTAAAGAAATACTCTTAGATAGAGATAAGCTCTTTACTTTAAAATTTTAGATCGCTCTTATAAAACGATTAAGTATAAAAAGGAAGCTCTCTACAGCCTTTTACTCTTAAATAAATAGAGGAAACAAAAGAATAAATTAAGTAGTTAAAATATACCTTTATTATTATATAAACTACTAGTAAAATAACTAGGTAGAACTAATACCTTTAGTATAGTTTACCTATAATAGTTTAGTAATAGAAATAATACTTATTATACTATTCTATACTAACTTTAGATATAAATTATTAGTATACTAAGAACCACTGTCTATAACTATTAATAATCAACTTACTCGTATTCAAGTCTTAAAAATTAAAAGGTTATATAAGGAACTAGTAGAGGATTTATAGTTTATTATTAAAAGAAACGTATACTACTATAATAAGTAACATAGTTAGAAGCTAACGCTAAAAGAGAGAGATAAAGTCTACTTAGTATAAAAAAATATTAATATAAAAAGACTAAGTAATAAATTAGATTATAAGAAACTTAGACTATTTAAAATTAAACAAGTTAAGAGACCTTTAAATTATAAGTTAGTACTACTAAAGATAATAAATATCTACCTAGTATTCTATATATCTCTACTTAAACTAGTACTACTAGAAGCACTACTAGCCCCTCTTATAGAAATTCAACTAGTAAATCTAAATACTAAGTATAAAGTTAAAAGAATTCTTAACTATAAATTTATTAAAGGATAAGTTAAATATCTAATTAAATAGTTAGATTACCTATACTTAGAAAACACTTAAGAGCTAAGAAGTAATCTTAACTATTACTTAGTAGAACTTTAGAAGTTCTATTAAGAAAACCTAGGTTTACCTATATTTCGTAGTCTAAAGGAAAAGCTATAAGGAAGACTAGATTAAGAACCACCTTAGATTAGGAGCTAGTAGGAATAGACAGAGCTACTAGACAAGTAACCTCTGCCTCTTACTACTCTTGTTCCTCTCTCTCTTTCTCCTCCTTCTCTTTCTTTTCTACCTTCTTAGTAACGTTAAGTTTATTAAGAAAACGAAGTCCTTAATAAGACATCTTACGTCGCCTTTCTTTAAGAAAGGCCTTCTACTTTCGTAACCGTAGAATCTTTACTATCGCCTCCTTCTCCTCTCTCTCTAGCTTCTTCTCTTATCTTTCAATAGAGGTTTAGTTACTAGTATAAGGAACGTTCTTCTCTTAAGCATCGTCGGTTCTATTATATTTCAGCTTTAACTAAACGTATTTAGAATATTAAGAAGATTAAGAGGTATTAATAAAACATCTACGCTTTTAAGAAGTATAGTAAGAACATAGTAATATTTTATTATAAACTATTTTAATACTTTTTATAAGAAGTATTTATTCTTCTTTCTTCTTTTATATAAGATAAGATATAATAGAAAGGAAAGGATACTACTAGTACTCTAACCGAGTTTTTTAGCTTATACTTAAGTATAAGAATATACTAGGCTAAGAAGGGGATAGTATTACGAATCACGTTATATATAGTAAGTAGTCTAGACAGCGCTCTAATAGAATAAGACACGATATCTAGGAAATAGAAGGTAATATAGGAGAGAATTAGTAATATAAAGGTATTTAGATATTCTAGGATATTACTATTAGATAACTGTTAATAGTTATATAATAGATCCTCTTAGATCTCTTAAGAGATCTAGAGAGATCTAGAGATCTAGGCTTATATAGGGATCTAGGTAGTATAAGAGGTCCTATATATACTAGCACGTCTACTATTAGATAGAAGCTTCGTACTTAACTTTAGTTATCAATCTTATTATCTTGTTTAATATCTTTAATATAAGTAACAAGTTTACTTCTAAGTAAACAACCTAGCGTATCTATACTTCTTATCTATATACTAACCTTTAAGACTTAGTTATCTTTGTTTAGTTCGTTTAAGTTTCGTTATACGATTATATAAACGACTCTATTAAGTTTTAAGCTTAGGTATACGTTTTATAAAGTTATCTAGCTAGTTCCTATCTATAAGCTTTCTATCGCGCTCTTTTAGTAGATTATTAGCTATATCTCGTACTATATCCCTTGTAGGCGAAAACTCTTACGAATCTAACTCTAATATATATCTAACTATTACCTCCTTCTCTAGCTTTATAAGCTTTTTCGAATTAGGCTAGTAATCGCGTCGTAAGAGCTTTCTAGCGCGTCGATTGAAGAGAGTCTTTAAAGGAATATAGTAAATCTTTATAGTGCTTTATTTAGTTAATAACGCGTTGTTTTCGAGTTCTTAGGTTACTAAAATAATATTAGCTTCTTAAGAAAGTAATTAAACGTTGTAGTGTTAAGCTATTATAATTTAAAGGTAGTATATAATACGCGACGAGGAAAGTAGACGACTCGCTTATATAGGCGACTTACTTGTAAAACACGTTATAAGTACTTCTTAATTTTTATAGACAACGCTACTTATAACTCGTAGATCTGCCTTATAAAGTTAAAGGCTTAGGAAGACGTATAGTCTATACTTAAGAAGATTATAACACTAGTAGAGACTAAGACAGAATAGAAGTATATATACTTTTACTATAATTCTAGACGAAGCGAGTTTAGTATAATAGTAAAGTAAATACTTAAAGAGAAAGAGTATTAGATTAAACTCTTACTACTATATAACTATTATCTAAATAACGTAATTAAGTATAAGATAGCTGAGATAAATAACCTAATAAGATTTATAATTTATTAAAGTAAATTATACTTTAGTATATAGTGTTTTATAGCCGAATATATATGTTAGCTACTAAATAGACTACTAACTTTAGTACTTCTATATAGTTATTCTACTAAGAGTTCTAGGAACTCGTTAGATATAGACTTATAAGTTATAATTACAAAGGTAAGAACTTCTTATAAAGCGTATACTAGCTATTAACTAGATATCTCTAGAATATAAGTTTTTAGATATACTACGTAGCTCTAGAATCTAAAAGTAACGTATCTATAAAAGTATAATCTAAGGTATCTTACGTACTAGATATATATAGGTATAAGTAGAAACAACGTATATAAGTTATTTAACATATAAACGTACTAGTATTATAAATTAGCAGAGCTGCGATTTAACAAGTATAACTTTCTAAAGTTAGTACTAAAAGAGAAAGTCTTAAAGACTTCAACTCTACTAACGCTCTAGAGAAGAGCTGTTCAAACGACTACTTCGTCTATATTAAGAATAGTAGAAGTTTAAGAAGAAGTAGAAAGACCTGTTCCTAGTAGTAACTTATCTAAAAGGTCTACTATAAGTCTAAAGGATTTAGTAATTACTAGTAATAACGTATCTAAAAACACTACTATAAGTTAAGAAGATTTAGTAACTAATAAAGATAATATACTAGAGCTACTCTCCTAAGTCTACTAATTAAGATATAGTAGAATTTATAAGCTAAAGCGTGCTTTTAGAGATATAGCTACTGCTTTATAAGCTTTAGATCTTAATATATTTAAGCTCTTAAATTCTATTCTACTTACTCCTTTTAAAGAGATAATACTTAAGAAGGCTATAGATAAGAATCCTAAGAATTAGATACCGTTACTAAAGAAAGAGTTAACCTCTTTAAGTAAGAATAGAGCTTATATTATTATATAGAGTAATCTATAAGAGAAGAGACTTCTTCTAACTAAATAGGTCTTAAAATATAAACTTAAAGTTAATAATAAGATCGTACGTTATAAGTCTAGGCTAACTATAAAAGGCGATTACTAGAAATATAGAATCGACTATTTTAAGACGTTTACTATAATTTTATAATATAATACTTTAAGAGTTATTCTTATAAAAGCTACTACTAAAGACTTAGAGATTAAATAGCTAGACGTCGATACTACCTGTTAGTATAACTTAGTAGCTAATAGTATAATATAAAAAGAGTATATTATCGTTCGTATATACAGAGCAAAGTTAGCTGCTCTAACTACTTAAATAGACCTTAAGCGAGAAGGTCACGTGGAGTGCTATTTACTCTGATTATACCGACACTGGCACTTCTTTAAAACGGTGGAAGTTACTGCCTAAAAATCATCAAAATCTCTTATCTCGTCTAGCTAATCATAGCCCTCTATTCTATGTTCTCGACTAATAAGAGCGTCTTATTTAGAGGTCTTATTATCTCTTATTCCGTTCCACCTACTCTACAAGCTTAATATACAGCTTACTAGTATCGATTAGCTTTTGTAGAACGTTATAATAATCTATCTTAGTTATAGTATCTGCTAGATTACTCTTACTATCGATCTACTTAATTTCGTCGATCTCTCTTAACTTATATACTTCTCGTAAGTATATAACGTTAATTATTAAGCGCTTCTCCTTAGTAGTGCCTAATTTAGCTATACATTCGTAAATAGACTTCGAATTAGTATATGTAATAAGCGGGATCTTAAAGCCTAAGATACTTTCTAAGGTTGATTTAATAGAAGCAGTAGTATTAAATCCGGAGCTTATTATATATAATTCTAAGGCTAAAACGCTGTAAGTAACTCTTTTATACTTAGTAGAAGACTAATGTAAAATATTAGTATTATTACTCTTATCTATAAGTACTATAACGTATCTAATTTATAACGATAAGTCCTTATTATTCGTAAAAGAGCCATCTATAAAGGCGTATAATTTAAGCGAGTTTTGGTCCAATTTGACGTATTTAAGCCCTCTTATAGAATTGTCGATTTGCTATTAAATTCGCTTATTAAGAAGGCTAATATCGACTTCTTATAGATCGGTTATCTAGGCAGTATATAATAAATCGAATGCTGCTTCTAGCTAGGACACTATTGCTAAATATACTCTATAAGCACGCTAAGCAACATATTAATCCTTAGTAGATACTGTATAGGAAGTGCCTTTAGTATTAGATATCTCTACTAGTACCTTTTATACTAATTTTAAGTGCTTTATATAATCCTAGGTAAGTGTAAATAAGCTATCTATATACTTACTAATTAGCTCTCTATTAAACTAGATTAGATAGGTAATAGTAAGTTCTTATCTATCCTTTAATATAAATCTAGCTTCCTTAATAGCACTTTCTTCCTTAGCTATAAAAGCATTGTTTATAAGTATAAGAGTATCGTTAGTTTAAAGTCCTACTACTTTAAAAGGTTCATCTGATCGTTTAGTATATAAAAGACAGGGGTCGAAAGTAGATTGTTCTATTATAAGCTTCGTAGTATAGTGTTTATAGTATATTATAAACTAGTAGTTTCTAGCTTCTAGAATACTATATAATAGCTTAATAATTTCAAAGAATATATCCTTCTACTATGGATATCTCTTTAGTAGGTGTATAAAGAACTTTCGATTTAGTTCTATAAGTGACTAGGTATATACTTATATAATATCCTAGATATAAACTCGTAAATCTAAGTATACTGCTATAAGTATAAGGATAATTCTCTAGCTTATTCTTTGGATAGTAGGAGCTTAAGTAAGAACTAAGGACTTTCTATTATTATTATATACTTAGCTAACTAGTCTTAACTTTGTAAAAGTAAGTGCTATACCCTCAAATTTGATATTATCTACGAACCGTGATCTAAAGATTCTAGTATTAGAAGGTAGGTTATCCTAGGTAATAATCTTAAAGACGCCTTAATTAGTTAATCTACTGATTTCCTTCTAGCGTGATTCCACGTATATTATACTATTAGTAGCTATAAATACTTTAATATTATATTCTTCCTTAATAGACGAAAGGAAAGTCTCGATATCTTCAATAGTAACGTGGTCCTTAGTATTATTAATAAAAGTATCTATCTCTTAGAATAAGATCTCGAAAGGCCTATTTAGTAGTCTTAGGTGCTTTCGTAGTCTTCCTCGTCTACGCTTCTAGACTGGTTCTATTATCGATTCTAGAGGATCGGTGAGGTTATCTTATTATTAGACTTACAACTAGTGAAGTTAGTATCGAGTTTATAGGCGAGATTAAGGCTTCTCTTAAGGCTCAGTTCTATCGTCTATTCTATCTCTATAGGATTGTAGTATTGTCCCGAACAATAGTGTCGTTCTAGAAATATCTCTAACCGCCGGTGCTGTTCTAGAGTCTTTAAAGACTTCTTCGAAGTATAGCTTTACTACCGTAGATCTAAATCTTATAGGACCACTTATGTAACGGCACGAAACGGATACTACTACAAAAGAGGCATATGGAAGTGCGTTCGATAGAATGACATATCCAAATACTAGGCTCTGATACGAAGGAAAAGACCAAATTGGTCTTTCCCGATAGAGAGGAGGCAGCTATTTACAAGAGGTTCAGATAATAGTAAGTCTAGAAGCCATCTGGCTTTTCCAAATCCTAAAACAACATCCGTATCATATCCTATTTAGCACGTAGACTCGGCAATTCCAATTCCGATTATTCCGATCAATTCCTGATAGTTCTATCATATCCCCCCTCCTTGAAAAAGACTCGTCCTCGAGGCTTTGTATTATCGGTGCGGTATTGGTATAATATCGGTGGACGGTGTCTGTAGGCGGTAGTATTAGTGGTGGAAGGATTGTCGTATAGAATGTAGTTTATTAAGTAAGGTGTTTAGCGAAAGGTAGGATACGAGTCGTAGCCGGCCTTGTTCGTAGATGTTACCTATATCGGGTGTTTCCTACTAAAGCAAAGCATTCGCTAAAAGAGTGTATAGTCTGATCCCTCGATTGTTCTATATATTGGAGAGGATTTAGATAGGAGTCGGAGGCGGAAAAGTCGGAATTCGGAAGTCGATATTGTAGAAGACAGTGATAACTTAGCTAAGAGGTTACTTATTCTTGTCTTTTGTCTGGATAGATGGCGTACTTCTTCGATTCGTATCTGATTTGTAACTGATTCGTATCCGATTCAAATTGGACTTCTGGAATCCGGCTAGAAGGTAAAAGAAAGTAAGGACTCCTTACTGAAATAGGGAGTCGGAGGGGTATCGGCTAGTCAAATGTTATTACTGATAATTAAGTCTTGTTGTCTTAGATCTAGAACAATAAAGAGGCAGTTACGGATACGACGTCGATCTAGGTTCAGATGTAGTCGTATAAACTGTGTTGTCTGATGCCTCGTTTTCCTACTAATTCAGGGTACTCTACGAGGACTTGGTTTCATCTTCCCTTTGAACCGTAGAAAAGGATTCGCGTTCGGGTAGTAGGAGGTCTGGTGTTGTACTGGATAAGGATTGAAAGGTAGTCTTTTTGACCGAAGTGGTTGTACCGACTGGCTTGGTCGTATTAGCTATGTATAACTTAGCGTTTCGGCGTTTTTCCTTATCTAGGGCTAGAAGATCTACCACTATTTCGACGAAGTTATGGTTCTAACGTCTCTTAAGTGTAGCGGCTGAGTTTTGTAGCTGTGGTGTAATCTTTTCCTACATGTAGAAGAACTGTTCTAACTCTGGTATCCCTCCGAGTATGGCTATACTCGAAAAGCGACCTCTGAAGTTAGTAAACGTTTCTCTAGCATAATCCTTTCTACCTATCTGCAAGGCCTGGAAGGCGTTCCGTGTATCCTCTGTCTTGTATCCGGTTAAGAAATATGAATCTAAAAGTTTAATCATATCTTGATAATTGTAGAAAGTAATATAAATCGACTCGGACTCGTATCTAGGCTCTAGGTAGTTCCTGGCAAGTCTAGTAGTTGTTCCTTATATAAGGGCCTTTTGAGTCGGGCTTGTATTGTAATGATCGGCATTCACTAGTAGTCTGTCGCGTACCGATATCTTCTATTATCGGTATATGGGTGAGGTACTGTTATTCAAGGGTTCAATCCTTTCTGTGATCTTGCTTTTGGCGGTCCGGGGTAGGAGGGAATTCGGGGTGCCTTCGGAAGCAGGTAGGGTGGTCTGCCGTCGAGGGAAGGCATCAGGGGCAGGATCCCTTAAGCGAAAAGGGTCTCGCGTAGTACTTAGAGGCGAAAGAGGCTCGGGATCGATTCGGGGTGGATTCGTAGAGGTAAGTTAGAGTTCGCTTATCATCCTTTCTAACTGTATAAACCGATTATTGTTATCTTAAAGTTTTTCTTCTAAGCCTTGTACTACGCCCTGTATCTCGTCTATATTGGAAAAGTCTTGGTTGTCTTTGGGGTTTCGAGCAGGTTGCTTTCCTTTCCGGGACCTTTTGTTTTTAGGCGTGTGAGTGCGGTTTGTAGACCTTTCGGAGAGGGGTCTACTGGCTTCCCTAGTAGGTTGCTTAACGCTCTTAAGCGGAGCTTTAGAATTCGACATGTCGTATGTCGATTCGAAAAAGGGGGCGGGGGGGGTTAAGGGGTAGATACGGGAGCCTTCCGGGTGACTATATATCGTCGACTGTCTGTATCTTGTGTAGTAATCCCTACACGGAGAGGGTTATTAGGAGTCTCAGGAGTACTTAGCGTAGTCCACTCCCATTAACGTAGGAATCGCCTACGATTTTACTAGCTAACTGTTTAGACACTAAACCCCGGTGTCACTGGCTGTCTAGGTAGTCTCTGATTACCTGGCTATTTAAGGTTATCGATGTACTAATCCGAATCTAGGCCGAATCGAATTCGAAGCAGGTACGCTAGCGCGCTCGAGTGAGATATTATAATAGGCCGTCCCCGGCGGAGTCGAATTTGGTCTTTTAATATAACGGCACGAAACGGATACTACTATAAAAGAGGTATATGGAAGTGTGTTCGATAGAATAACATATCTAAATACTAGGCTCTAATACGAAGGAAAAGACCAAATTGGTCTTTCCCGATAGAGAGGAGGCAGCTATTTACAAGAGGTTCGGACAATAGTAAGTCTGGAAGCCATCTGGCTTTTCCAAATCCTGAAACAACATCTGTATCGTATCCTATTCGGCACGTAGACTCGGCAATTCTAATTCCGATCATTCCGATCAATTCCTGATAGTTCTATCACAACTTAGCAGCAACACGATATAGTTCTTATTTTCGATTCCTTATAATAAAAAGGGGCCGGTCTAGTACTTTTTATACTTACGTTAGATAAGCACTTCAGAGTTTAGTAGTAATTCCTTAATTCCGCTAGGTAAGAGACCGTTCTAAGTATTAAGAGCATCGTTAACTTGTCGCTTAGCGAGTAACTTACGTGCTTCCTTAGTAGCCTTCTTATACATCTCAGATCTCTAGGAAATTATATACGAAGGGGTATTATTCTCGGCTATATAGAGGTAGGTACTATAAACAAGTAAAGTAGGTACTAAACCGTTAGATCCTACTATATTATTAATAGCTTTAAAAGCTATTTAGAGGGCAGAGGCCTTTGTAAGACTAGGTTGTTATTCCCGGATAATTAAGTAAATACAGCGGATCGGTCTATAGTATCGTTCTACTATACTAATAGAGTTATATGCTTCTACTAGTACGGTTTTAACCTTAATTCCCATCGAATTTGTATACCTCTTAAACTCCTTTATAACGAAGTTCTTTCTAGCGTCTATAGTAATATAGTCGGGAGGTCCTAAGTAGATGTTAATCTAGCACTTTTAAAAGGTCTTCTAGGCACTCTTTACACTTATGTCTAGTAGGAAGTCTCCGGATTAATATCGAGTTCCTTAATCTATAATATATAATACTAGCTTTCCTTCTAAAAAGAAGACATCTATGATTATATTATAATTAAACTTAATATCGTTGTAAAGTGTAAATTTAAATCGACTAAGTAACTTTCCGTGCTTTTAGTAATACTTATAGTATTTAGTAAGATGTTATAGAATGTCTTACTCGACGTCGTAACCAGCACGCTCGAGTACACGCTGTAAGCGTGGTATAGATAGATGACTAAAGCGCTTATAGAGGCGTCTAATATCGACATCTGTAAGGTAATATAGGGATTCTTATACGAGGTTATATACAGCCTTATTCTAGAGTAGAAAGAGGTGTTCGAATCGTTATATAATTCTAAAACGTTCTACTTCCTAACCCTTTCCGTCTTCCTAAATAAGGACGTTCTAGAGGTTATTAAGCGAGATATATAAACGGTCTATATCGTTAATATATATAATAAATAGTATATCTAAATGTATAATATAGAATTCTATATAGCCGATCGGTATACTAATCGTAATCGATCCTAGAGAGAATACGTAGCCTTTACCGAATTATATACTAATCTAGCCTTTAGTGCTTTCGTCGATAGAGATATTTTAGACGTGTTTAGCGTACGCTAAGTATTAATCGTATCCTATACTCGACTTTCCTCCTACGCCGGTATCGATTATAACTCTAAAGAAGTGGTCTTATACGTACTTCTTAGCAGTAGACGTAAATACCTCTTCTGTAAACTTATAAGATATAGCGTCTAGAATTAGTAGTAGAATAAATCCGCTAAAAGCATGATCTTATACCAAGTTTATTAGACTGGCTATAAGGGTCTAGGCGCTCGAATTGTCGATATATCCAACGGAAGTAATTAAGTAGTAGATAACCTCACTGTTAGAATCACTTTTATAATCTATTACAATCGTCTAGAGTGTTTTAGATATATCTTCCTCTTCTATACGTTCTACAGTAGTGATGTAAGTATAGTAGATCTTTTTAACAAATCTACTATCTTTTCTACAGAAGCTGCCTCTATTACTCTTTTACTATTTAGCAAAGTAACGATCCTACTCTTCTTAAGTATAGTTCTAGGATCGGTGGCCTTCCTTTCTATATATATAACACTTATTATTCTTTCTAGATTTATACTAGTAGTGGTTATAAGAGTTACTAGAATTGTTATACTTGTAGAAGTAATAATCGGTTATTAGAGTTTCAGTATTTAATACGTAGCTTACTTCGTAATTACGAATAGAGCTTCTTAAAAGAGTAATAGTGCTTTGAAGTAACGAGTTTTATAGTAAGGTCGAGTATATACTTCGGCATTCTAGTGCTTCCTTATATATAATAAGCAGCTTATTAGCTAATTATCTATCGCTTTATATATTCTTAGAAAGTCTATAGCGAATTTCTTCTAATTTAGATAGTATCTTCTCAAAGCACTGGCTAGGAGTCTTTTCTGAATATTCTAGCTTAGTCTTTATACGTAAGAATGTGACACGATTCTACTTAGAGGATTAACCTCTTAAGTATAGCTTATTCTTAAAGTATAATTAGATAGTAGTAGAAAGATCGTCGTATAACTGATTAGTTCCTTCCTTAAAGACACTGGTGTAAAAGTGGTTTAATACCTAACTCTTAAGTATAATCGGGAAAGTAAGATTATATACTAAAGGTGATATACTACAACGATTATATATATCCTTGAATATTCTTAACTTAAGCTTAAAGTTGTCTCTCTTACTACTATACTTTTGTTCGTCCGAGTATAACTTCATAAGGTTACTAAGTACAAAGGCAGGGTTGCCTATCTAGCTATTTTAGTTACTAGGATAGCTAGTTTAGTTATAGGTTATAAGAGCCGCCGGCTGGTTTATAAGAGCGTTCTAGGTTACAAAAGCCGCTGGTAGTGTTACAGGGATAGGAATATTAGAAGCGTATACTACAGTTCCTTGACTAATCTCTAGGAATCGGTTAAGATAAGCTTTAATATATATATATCTTACAGCTATCTCTTTTAACTTAGTTCGATCCTTAATAACTTGTTATCTTAGCTTCTTAATAGTCTATTCCGTTTAGTTAACCTCTTAAGCTATATTATAGAGTACTCTTAGCATAAGTGCCTTATGTCCATCCATCTCTACCTATACGCCTCTATTACGTAGTAGCTTACGTATTATAATAAGGGTGTTTCTTACTACACCTACGAACTTTGATTTAGGCTAATCGTCAAAGTCTATATAGTATACTTCCTATAGATAATCGTTATCTATGTCATCGACGTCGTATTCCTCTAACTTTGTGCTTATATAAGCCGTGGCCTTCTTATCTTCAACCCACTATAGTAGTAGTGCCATAGTATCGGTAGTGTCGACGAAGTTGTCGGTGCTTGAAGTAGTAGAGGATATCTTATCTTATACTAGGTGAATAGTACGTTGTAATCTTGTTTTATAATTTTGTGTTGCAAAAATGCTTTTGAATTGTGCCTCAAACCTCTTAAATAGAGGAAGAGAAAGGATGTATTTATATACAAATTTACAATTCTAGAATGTTCTAGATCACGTGTTACTGATTCTAAGCGATTCCAGCAACACTCCCCCTGAATCAGTACACACCCTGAATCAGTATATGGGGATAGATACCCTGGAGTAAAAAACCCTCCTTCTAAATTCCAGTGGACCTCCAACAGAAGGGGAAAACCATAGGTATATAAGTAAACTGTACGTCTTTCACCCGAGTATTTAGAGAGGTGGGATGTTCCTCCGGTTCTTATTTTATAAGGAGACCGACTCCTTCGGTTTTTGTTTTATAAGGAGACCGACTCCTTATGCGTACAGGTGCTTTAATTACGCAGGTTGCCTAGCTATTCTAGTCTTATCCAGATCTGCGGGAGAACACAGCATTTGCAGCCCCCTTACTATACAGTCTGTAAGGACTTTGTATAGAACCTGCATTGCTACTATGTTGCAAAAATGCTTTTGAATTGTGCCTCAAACCTCTTAAATAGAGGAAGAGAAAGGATGTATTTATATACAAATTTACAATTCTAGAATGTTCTAGATCACGTGTTACTGATTCTAAGCGATTCCAGCAACACTTATAACTATATATATTATTAAAATAGTTAGGTTAACTCCCTATGTTATATAAGGACTCTAGAAATCTAGTTTCTAGTTATTAATATATACTTATCGATTTCCTTATTTAAAGGTTTTAAGAAAAGCCTAAGTTTCTCTAACTTTAGAGTCTTTATTTCTTATTTCTCTTTCTAAACTAGAAGATAAATCTAATATCTCTAAAGAACTAGTTAATAGTAGTAATTCGTATTCTACTTAAAGAGGTTACTTAGATTCTATTACTGATTATATATTATAATATCCTTTAAAGAGTAGATCCTTATTATTATTAGTATCTTATATATTACTAATTCTTTTATTATTTTTAATCTAGGTTTTATATCCTTATACTTTAAGCTTCTTATCTATAAGCTTAATATAATTAGTTAAAGCTACCTATTATTAAATAGTAGCGTTGATTTATTTCTTTCTCTTAGAGTCTTTCTTCTTACTATACTTATTTACTCTATAACCTAGTAGGCTATAATTATAATATAAGTTCTACTTATATCAACGATTTCGCTCTTCCTAGGAAAGTCCTTCTTTTTTTAGAAAGGTTTTCTTCTATATAGCGTTTGCCTTCTTACTGTGTTTATTAGTATAAGAATGCTTCTACTTCTCTAACCCTTTACTCTTTTCCCTATGTCTAGGGTTACTCTTTCTAAATTTATATAAGTAGTTATCTAGCTAAATAACTTCCTTAATTATACTTATAATAGTTAAGAACTATATATTCTACTTAGCTATTTCCTTATAGATATATATCTTTAATCCTCTATAAAAGAGTTTTATAAGAGTAATAGTATCCTATCCTAACTTTGTTCTATAATGTTAAAATTTATTAGTATAATCTATTACTAATCTAGTTTAGTATAACTCTAAAAGCTTATATATAGCTGTTTAGATTATATCGAAGTCTCTAAAAACTTTTCTAATAGTTGCCTTAAATCCTCTCTAAGATTTAAACATAATCTTAGTTAATTCTATCTTTCTATCTTCGTTCTTATTCTTAAAGAAGTCCTCTAAGTATAGCTAGGCCTATTCTAATACTGATCCTCTAAGATAGGAGATAGTAAAGATGGTTTGTGAATTATAATTGCCTTTGAACTTGTCGGAGTTGAAGTTAAAGTAGATGTCTATCTAGAGAAGGAACGAGTTGAGTTCCTTTTACTTCTTATAATACGTATCTGGCATCTTGACTTTGATAGATTTAAGTGCTTCGACCTTATAGGGCTCGGGGGCGTCCGGCATGCTAACATTGTCGTCGTTCTTAGTTGACTGTGTACCGGCAGGTGTTCTTCCGGTTATACTTCTAGATGTGCCTGCGACGTTGACTCGACTAGTATTCGGGCTAGCTGCTGCGGGGGTTGCTGGGGCCATGGCGACTGAACTTCTAAGCAGGTGCTCAAAGTATAACGAAACTTAAACGAACTAAACAAAGATAACTAAGTCTCGAAGGTTAGTATATAGATAAGAAGTATAGATACGCCGGGTTGTTTACTTAGAAGTGAACTCGTTACTTATATCAAAGATGTTAAATAAGATAATAAGATTAATAACTAAAGTTGAGCACGAAGCTCCTATCTAATGGCAGACGTGCCAGTCTTATATAGAACTGTAGTCCCCCGTTCTAATCGCTCTAGTCGCTCGCCCTGATCGCTTTAGTCGACAGGCGACTTAAGCGACTCAGGCGACTAGGTCACGTGATGTCCCAAAAGAAATCCATAGATCGCTTAGCTAGTCTAAGGATCCTTTTTCCTATAAGAGTTTCCGATAGTGCTTAACCTGTCAGGGCACCGCCTGGTCTTTACTCGTCACATGCTTACACGTGATTCGTGACAAACAGCACCAGTCGATGCAGATGTCGAGTCTCCTGTGGATGAGGACGGAGAGTCTCCTGCGGAGGAGAATGGAGACTCTGCAGTGGGCGAGAATGCAGAGCCCACAGTTTCGCCAGCATCACCTCCAGAAGAGAACTTGGAAATTCCTCTCGAGGCTTCTCAAGTTGAAGCACCCCAACGATCAGCAAGAAATGCCACCAAACAGGCAAAAGAAGAACCCAATCCTGTGCCTACAATAGCTCCAAGAGCTGTGCCAAAGGCTCAAGCTTGGATACTGGATGATTTTGAGAGAATCAAGGCTGCGATGGCACAATCTGAGTACGACAAGAATAGCAGTGATTTGGCTGCTGTCCTTGCACCACATCAGGAACCTGA
The DNA here is from genome assembly GCA_001414485.1 of Calycina herbarum. Taxonomy (NCBI): domain Eukaryota; kingdom Fungi; phylum Ascomycota; class Leotiomycetes; order Helotiales; family Pezizellaceae; genus Calycina; species Calycina herbarum. Next base: position 189,477 of record LLEY01000073.1, on the reverse strand, counting down.
ATTCAACAGCCCCCCGGAAGCTCAACCTGCATCTCGTCCAGCGACTCGACCTCGTGGGGGTCGGCGAGGCAATGGGCGTGGTGGCCGAGGGGGAAATAGAAACGGTAACCGCACGACCACGGCCGGAAGCGCCACACCTCCTCCAGAAAACAATAACCCACCAGCACCTCGCACCAGTGGACGTGCTCGTGGAGGTATTCCATCTGTTACTCATGGTTCACAGAAAGAACCCGCCGCTCCTCAACCTCCTGTAGCTCCTTCAACTCCTCTTGGTGAGATCAGCAACCCGCCTGCAACTCCGCTTCGTAGAAGCCGAAGAGGAAAAGGGAAAGGCAATGTTAACATGAACAACGGACCAGCGACTCGTTCTCTTGAAATGAAGCCCTCAGCCACTCCACTGAAGAGAAATCGAGGCCAAGAGGAAGTGCCAGATTCTGAGAAAGAGAACGAAGACGAGGCACCTGAACCAGCAAAGCCGAAGAAGATCAGGCTTAAGGTTCCACAAAACGAGATTCTCCAGCCCTTTATTGTTGTTGGCTCAACTAGAGAAGAAGGGTCAGAGCCCTCCCGTAAATCGAAGATGATTACTTTGAACTACGGAAAGGCTGTACAATCAGTGCCGCCCCAACACCGACCTCCGTTGTTCCAGCCTCCAGTTACGACTCCTTCCAAGAGAAAGAGGTACGACGAGGAGGTTTTGGATTCTCAGGATGAGGAATCACACTTTCCCGAGAGAAAGATCAAGAAGATCAGGATCAAGGGCAAGACGAGTCCCAAGGAAGCTCATTTCGAGCGAGCACCGAGCCCGTTGGGAGGCAAGAGAAAGAGGGATGAGGAGAGTCTAGTTGCTGAAGGCGAGGAATTGAAATCTTCCACGAGAAAAAAGCTCAAGATCAAGGGCAGGAAGAGCCCTAACGGATTTATTTTCGAGCGACGACCGGATCCCCCAGGAGGTGATGGGCTGCAAGGTGGCCTTGCATGTTAGATCTACCTTGTAGATCAACATGTCAAGGAGTTGTGTTCGGAACGCATCCGCGAACTCTCCTTTGCTCAGTGCCTTCTACTTGGGTTATTTCTGTGGGCTTCTTCTTCCGGGATTGTGTCATCATCCTCGGAGGCTGTTGTGGTTCTCGTATATGAGATTTTGATTATTGCCTACCAAGACATTCGAATGGTTTTTGTTTAGTGTTTGTTTAGTGTTTTGCCTGGGAAAGAATAAACACTTGTTTGGTACTACGAGGACTTGGACCTAGCTATACCTCCTTCATGGGGCTCGTCCGAGTTCCCTTTTGTGTTTTTGGGACTACCGTGTCCTTGTCAGCGATAAACGAAAAGATTGTGATATTATGGGAATTTGGACTGGGTCATGCTCCTGGCATGGACTATCATCCAAGAGACCCTTGGGACGAATATGTCCTTAGTATGATCTTCGATGGATATACAAATTGTATGGTTTTTGCACTCGAAATTGGGTATATCCCCAGCAAAGAGCAGGGAAAGAATTTCTCACCAATGATAAGGTGTGAGGATTCAAAAAATCGAAAAAAGAAGGAACGAAAACATGGAAGAAAAAAAGGCTTTGGATTTCTATTCATTTTTTGGTACCCTAGTTTGTGGTTTATTTGGACCGATTCCCCTTCTCGAATCTCGCGACTGTGACCTGAGCCTTCTTGGAAGACTATTGTTTGTGGTTCGGCTTAAGTAGGAAATGAGTTGACGGAATAAGTATTTGTGATGATTTTGATAGATTTTAGTGAGGGTTTTGATGTGGATCTTGATGGGAATTTTCGTTGGGAATTGTATTGTTGGGATTTGAGACTTGCTATTCGCTTTTGTTTTGCTGTATTTGAAATTGTAATTTATTAGTCTTTTGCGAATTGAGGTGATCGTGGTCAAGTGTTGGTGATTGAAAGTAGTCGATCTTGGTACACTAGTAACAACATACAATTATCATTTTTTTCAGGATAGTAATCTGAATCGAGGTAGTAGATGCAACACCCGTGATTAAAATAATCATGACCTAACCGCAACGTACTAAAATATCAAGTTACTTCATCGTTTAATGGCCTTGTCTCGAGATAAGCCTAATTGAAGTTGAACTAAGGAAGCGGAACATTATTTAGTGTAAGCAAAGTACTGCACTAAGACGAAATGGATAACTCAACTAGTAGTATGTTTGCAAGTCTCGCGGCATCGCCGGGTCCAGCCCCTTCCCCCTCGAAATACCTTACCTAATGTAGCAACTAGCATTATAATCAGAAACGTTTTGCCCTAAGAAACCATTTTAATAGAGGAAGCCACGTTAATGAGAGGATTCGTCTCGCTCATCCATTCCTAAATAAAAACTAAAATATAGGTCACATGTACGCACGTGATACTAGCACTTCCATTGGATTACTTGTTCGAGATTAAATTTTACTAATTTCTTGGTCCAAAGCTCAAGTTTTGAAGTCTAAATGCACATGAATCACCTCCGTCATAGGGAAAGGAGCAACTTCGGTTAGGTCGCGGCTATCAACGGGATTGCTGCCAAGCTTTTTGGTGTCAACACGGGCCATTTTTTTGAAGTGCACATTTTGTTTCAGCGAACCTCGACGCTAAAATAGTTCAGCAAGTACTATGGAAGGGCTAAGCTTACTTCCTGGGGCGTATGGTAAGCGTCAAGACTCAAGTGGGTGTTGACTTGTGTGGGGCAATTTGCGGCGGGGGGTTCGACGCTCTTGTTGATTGATTCATGGATTTCTTTCCGCGATCATGGCATTTCTGAACCACCAACTACCGATTTCGAGTCTTGTTCTATGCTTGTAAGACGAGGAAAGCAGTTCCGTTTTGTCGTGAATGGGGAACGATCGCCCTAAACTATGACCCTTCCTTCCCATGGAGTTGGCAGGCAATGCTTATAGCACAGTTTTGGATTACTTCCAATTCTTAGACTGAATACATTCATTGTATCACGTTAACTTGTCTTCTTAGATCCTCAATGAGTGATAAACTATTGAGATAGAAGCGTGATTTAAAAATTTGATGATCTCAACATCAGTTGCATAGGGGTATATTATCCCCAACCTCGTCTTTCCTACTCACATCTCATATCAAGGACTCTCTTCACTTTCGTTTATCCACACCTTCCTCTTCATATTTCTTTCATTCTCGAAGTCCCCTCAATCCTCACTTTTTGAGGCCCCTTCACCTTTACTCGGTCCTCACATCGTCATACTCCTTACAAGACATCGCCACTGCCTTCTCTGCATCCCTCTTTTCTTCCGAAATCATGCGTCTCAGCTTCGTCCCAGCAGCCGCTCCCCTCTTCACTTGCTTTGTTTGTCAGGCCTTGGCTGCTGCCGTGAGCCCCGAATGGCGAAACCTCCCAATTGATACCAAAGCATTCAAAATATGCGAAGACCCTTCAATGGATTATAGCGAAGTAGCATACGTCTCCGGGAACTATCAAGACGTTTTCAAGGTTTTCGTAGACGATTCAAAAAAGAACGACGCAAAGGAATTCGAGGACAAAGGAGCTGCTTCCTACTTTGGACACGCGGCCTTCGGCAGACCAAATTTTCATTGTGGCATCTTTGATGGTGGATGCCGAGAAAGCCCAAACTGCGAGGATGTAGCCAAGTACATAATCAACAAAAATGACACGGTTTCCCTGGAACACGGCAGGGCACAAACTCGTTGGCGGTACTTGGTAGCACTACGCATGGAGGACATAGCAAAAACTTTTTGGCATGTGCAGGAACGCGTCCTTGCAGTCCAAGTGAGTACCACGGCAGTGGCTCAAAAATATGCCAGAGTCTATTTTCCGCAGGTCGACGAAAACTCCGAGACTGCCTGCAAAGCACTCAAAAAAAAGATTGAGATGATATTTTCGATGATCCAGGCGATATTGAGCGCGATCCAGGCAGGGCTTAGTGCCTTTAGCGGAGGCGCGGCCCAGGCCACAGCTGATGTTGCTAAATCTTTGGAAAAGCTTGGAACAACGATTACGAAGGCGCAAAAGACTGCAAAGGATGCCGTCAAACCTGCAAACTCCGGCGGCAGAGATTTTGCGTGGAGCATTTTGGGAAGCGGCATCTCGATGAGTGTTACTGAGATCAAACAGGTTTTCCTGGACATGACCGAATCGAAGTTATCGCTCAATCCGGACGCGGAGAAGCGGGATGGGACCCCATGGAACCCGGCTTTTCCTATGGCTATTCTCAAGGGTGATAGCTGGTTGGGTTGCCAGAGGTATGGGGCGGGACGCGACAAATGGGAGGCTTCAAAACGCGAAGAAGTTATAACGGAGTGGATTAAAAACTCCTTCGGGGCGCTGCGTAGCTCCTTCGCAGATCTTTCAGAGAGAGCCTTTCAAGGCGACGGTTCTGTTCTGCTAGAACTACTGTCAAACGAGTCCGTCGCGTGGCAAAAGCTACGCGAAATGTTCCACGAGAGCAATGAATTTGAGAAGTATGCAATCTTAATCCCTGTACGGAAGGACGAGAATGAACCTAATTACTTCTGTTTAGAGTATACACTAGAGCTTACGGGCTACAACTCATGGGCTTCTGTATGAGAAACGCGCACACTTACGTTAAATGCGAAATGTCCACGGATCAGGCGAGAATAGATTATCTCTGCGGTGTTGGCAGGCCAAAACATGAATTCCGATTCTGCCCCCCAAATTCAAATGAAGTTTGCGCGGTGCAAAGTCAAACGGCACAGTCCAATTGGAACAGGGAGGTGGATTTCTGGGGGGCAAAAGAATTCAAAGACGACTTTGGCAGTTATCACGACGGCATTCAAGAAAGCTATCAAAAGTATATGGGCGACAGGTTTGGAGAGAAGTCAACCAAGGCAAATAGTGTCGACGTGGTCATTAACTCGATGCCAACTGGCATCGAGTTTGCAATCTGCCGTAGTCATTACGTCAACGTCACAGACTACGCCGGCGGCATCGGTAACCCCAATGACGCCCCTGAGAGAGACCAAGCCTTTCCATGTATGTGTGGGGAACACTGGGATTCGGATTATACAGAAACCTTTTTAGGACTGCTGCACCTGCAGCCCAACTCGACCACCAGAACGGACGGGGACTACAAAGACATAGCTCGTGTCTGCTCTGAGGTAAGCTCTGCTGTCTTCGTGCGATTGTGATCTTCTCACACATACTATAGCAAATTACAAGGAAGAAGTTGACTCCTGCGGAAGACCTTTACGCACGCTGCAATTATGGAATAAACGCCGGCAAAGACAAAGACGGTCCACACGAGCTATGCAACAGTGTGAAACTGGAACTTAACGGCAAATCGAAGTATGATGCCAACGTTATACTCTGCGCGCAGAATTTCACAATCACCGATGAAGTCGTCAGCACCCTCGGGTATAAGGAAATGTGCAAGCAATTCAACAAGGGTATCAATCCTAATGCAACCGATCCAGGTCTCACGCAAATGTTGCAACCTGTAGTAGTAGTAACCACGGGGGCTGACAAAAACGTTACCAATTCGACTGGTTCTGAAAGACCTCCATCAGACATGATAGACGATGCAGAGCGCGAGATGTTGTTCCCGACTCCAGTCAGCTAGAGGAGAAAACAGGCATCTCTGGCTTTTTTACATGTCATGCGAGAATATTTCTGCAGCATTAGCGAACATACTTATACCCTCCCTAAATTGTATATCTCTTAGCTTTAACTTGGCGTTCAAATATTGTATCCCAGATTCTAAAATTTAATTCTTCTGAAATCTACTTCTACTGTCATCTTAGTATGAATTTGCGTGGTGGATCTCTTTAGTTCTGTTTACTTCACATTAATATCTCTTCCGTATCACGGACTTAGCGAGACTTAGCGAGTACTCGGTCCCAAAATTTAAAAACAAGGGTTGAGCCATTCAAAACATGTTCGCACTTCTATCATTTTGTCCTTGTCATTTAGAATGGCGAGTTGGTGATATTTCTATTATCCAGGACCACTTTTTCTCGTTCGATAATCTTGGTACGCTCCCCCAAGGAGATAGCCTGGACCCATGGCATCACCATAGCCGTATGTTTAAGTGTCTCATCCAAACGACCTACGCCAAAACTTTAACAACTAATATCGCTACCCACCAAGTACTTGACAGCGAAATATGGATTATCAGGCGTCCCTTCTCTCCATGCGTTCTCGTTGATTGTGGCATCCACATCTAAAATAGACTGGATCCAGGTTTGCAACCTTTTCAGGTCATCCTCTGTTCCAAAAACAGGTAAGAACGACGTTATCAGTTGTTTCGAGATTGTGTGCTTTTGCTGGGAAGTCATCAGAGGCTTTATTAGCGCAAATCTTTGGCCTGTTTCTTTTGTTGTTGTTTTCAGGGCTTTCTTTTGCTGTCTGATGATTATTCTTCGGCCTCAAACACTCCTATAGTCAGAGTATCTGCAATGACCTTAGCGACATCAATTAAACCTTGAACGAAATTGAAGACTTCGTTTACTTGATCCTTGATCTGCTGGCAAATTTTTCCTCCTTCCCAGTCAGTTCCTGGGGAAAAGTCTTGTGCAAATTTGATGACCCAGTCGGTCAAGTCGTCCTGAATAGCAGGGGATTTGGGTTGAATAAAATTAATCATTTACACAAAACACCACGGGAATTAGGTACCCATCAGTGATGTAGTGACTTGTGCAAACTCATCAAATTTCAGTACCACAAAGAGCTGCCATCTCGTATGGAACAAAACTCTTTCTCTATCCCAATCCGGGTTCTCTTCAATGACGGCTCCCTGATTCGAAATTGCCGCATTTAAAATTCATTGACCCAAGTTTTCTCGCAGAATATGCAGCCTCTCCCTCGTTCTCAAACTCTTTCGAGTCAGCCGAGTCGAGAAAGAGTTGATATTGGTTTGACACATCGGACTTCTTGTAATTCTCGGGATTCGTAATGTTTATCGTGGAGTCCCTGCAGATGCTATGGGGCGTGAGATTGTTTTTCATGGTCGCTGCGTTGAGGAACAGACCGGTGGTGAAGGTTCCATGACTGAGAATGACTTTCAGAAGCATTCTGTTGGTTTCTGAACTTATATCCAGGGCGTTTTGTAAGAAAGTCGGCCTAGAAGTATGTTGAAAATGGAAAAAGATGGATGATGAAAGGCTATGGCTGATTGAGCACCGAAGAAAAGCAGGACAGAGTACAAAATATTATTGATTGGATGGAGAAAAGTATTTCAAAAGTTTTGAAGATAAAAGGTTGGAAGTTGGAGGGAAATGGAAGGAACGACAGGTGCCGGCACCTGGTTCCTTCCTGCCCATATAAGACTAGCGCGAACGCAACCGAGCGAACGCTTGTGGGCTAGTACCCAGCAAGATTTTTATTCCGGGGGCCATTGAGGCCATTGAGGCCATTGAAAGTGCTGCATGGGAAGAACAATAACCGCCGTTGGTGACGTCGTAAATTAACTAATAAGCTTGCAACTTCCGCTCGTGCAAAATATTTAGACAGGAATTTGTTGAGGTACTAATAAAACCCATCGTCAAGCTTAAGCGAGACTAACTTTTCTTTTGCTTGTGAAGAAACAGTCAATTATCAGCGCGCGACTCGTGTCCACTTACTGTGGCATTCTTCGAATTGATAACAAAAACTCAAAGCAATGGGATAAAATAGAGCAACAAGCTTACAATTGCTCAAATCCGTACTTGGTGTAAAGAAAGAACACTGTAAAGATAATGTATTGCAATTACAGTGAGTTGCGAGTTAAGCTTGAATTTGCCCACTTTTTTTATAATCTAAGCTTTTTTTTTATTAAGGATTTCTCCCTCTTTTCTTTAGAACACAGAAAATAAAAGTACTCTAAAAGAGACGAGGCCTAGCTAGAAAGAAGCGCTATATCTAATTATCTCTCTTCTATATAATTTATTAATTTAAAGTGAGTATAATAACCCCTTTTCTTAAAAAATATTTCACTACCCTTATAAGGTTAATAAGCTATACTAAGACCCTGTAAAAATTAAGATAGATATAAAATTATCTGTTTTTATCTTATAAAGGTTATAAAGTATAAGAGGAGATATAAGCCTCTTCTTTCCTATTCTTATAAATAGTATATTATATATTATTATTAATTAATAGGTAAAAGAGTACCTAAAAAGGGGAGAAATTAAGGAATTTTCTCAAAAAGCTCGGATTACAAAAAAAGTGGGTAAATTCAAGCTTAAATCGTAACTCACTGAACTCAAGAAACTGATCCTCTGCTCTGCAACCTCCCGCAGGGTGTATTTCACTTCGGGCTCCAATATTCATATCTTAGCGTGATAAATTAATATGCTGAAAATAAGTGATTCTTAAGGAGAAAGTACTGCGACAGAAACCATAAGTTAATGAATTCTGAAAAGGACTTATTCGATATAAACAAATGCCCATCCGCGCTATAACTCCAAGTCCCGCAATACATGTAACACCATTTAACTAACAATAACAGTAGGAGAAAACTCCAGTAAAGGAGACCAAGAACGATTATCATTCCATTCTCGGCTTCTCGCGAGTCTCATTGTCCATGATGTCTTCGGCCGAGGGTCCAGTTGGCTCCGTGGGCTTTTCCTGACCTTGGTTGACTATTACCGTAGGCGTCACAATTGCCGTTAGACCTCCATCTTGCAGATGAGCTGTATCTTTGAGGTATTTTTTGCATGCTCCTCCGTATCCAAACTTCGCTTTGATTGTCTCTGCCTTGGTAGACTTGCCATCACCACAAAAGTATCTTGTTGCCTCCAGCTGACTGTAGCCGTCAACTTCACGTCGCATTGCTTCGCAATTCTCATCTTCTGAATGATTTGGCCCATTGACGCCAAAGCCACATTTCATGAAATATTGCTGAAGTGGATTCCAGAAGTGACTGTCAGCTTCGAATTGCTTTAAACATGCTGGTTAGTGCTGCGATAATAAGAAAGATGTGATAAATGGGTGCTTACCTTGTCGAAAACTTGGAAGGTTTCTTCGATTCTTCCCTGTGTTCGAGCGGCCGAGTTGACATGTATGTGCATGTCGGTTAAAAACTTGGAGGTTCGCTCCGATGCCCAACCACCGCAAGTCAGTGGAAACTGCATGTCTTTCCAAAAGTGCTTCCAGGGGTTTTCCTTTTTTTTGTCGTCATCAAAGTCCGTGATGTGAGTTCATTCGCTGACACAGGTGGGGAAATGAATGCTAGGGCGAAGTCCAAGCTCCTTAATGACAGGATCCTCGTCGAGCTTCTCTTCGTCATACTTGAGGCTTTGACCAATCACCCAGGATACGTTATTCATGCCCCAGGCTTCCAGTTTCCTTAGTCCAGGAAGTTCCAACTCATGGTTCCAGGTATCCTGAAGTGTCCAGCACTGAAGTTGGTATGCGCTATTGCTGCCTGTAGGACAATGTCTCAAATGGGCGTTTGGGTGATTGTGATCACAAATGTCATCAATGACAGCTGTGCTCGAAGAAGTCACTCCCTTGATGTAGCAGTCACCACCAACCAGTGCGTTGCCAATGAGCTGCTGGGTAAACTTCGCACTGAATTCCCTAGGTAACCATCAGTTAGAGTCCATACTAGCTAGAATGTGGAAAACCTACTCTTCAAACTTATTCTCTTGCTTCAACATGGAGCTAACGTCTCGCCATTGTCCAGCGTCCTCTGATATTAATGTCAACAACTTGGAATCGGTCGCGTTTTTGTTGTTGAATAAATCTTTGTTTAGAGTCGCAGCCCGACTTCGCTGCTCGAGGATTGCAGCACTAGTGTAGTTCCCAAGAGTTGCGGAGTTTATGAGAGTCCTATCCTTGCGCTTGGCCCCTAACCTTTGACAGAGTGGGCCTCCACTTAAATAAGGGACGCTGAAGAAAGGTGCCCCATTGATAGCATCGATTTTCCAGGCATCAGGGTCCATAACCTCCTCAACATCTAATAAACTCAAGAATAGTTTCTTAAACTGTGCGGCCCGAATGCCTTTCACCGAGCCCATTAAACTACCCCACACGTCTTTGTGCCACTGTTCTCCAGTGTTCTGCTTTGGCAGTGCTTGGCGCAACATTTTTGCCAATTGGGCCTCTATCTTGCCCGCCAATTGCTCCTCTATTTTAGTGAGCTCCTTCTCTGCTTCATTCTCAATCTGGCCCATGCCAGCGGTTTCAGCCATTACAAAAGCCTGAAGTGCATTCTCAGCTGTCTCCCAGATCGTGAATACCCAGTTTATGATCTCTTCAATGCCTTTACAGGCCTTGTCGCCAGCATCGTCTGGTCCGGGAAAGAAATCTTGTGAGATTCTGATAATCCGACCAATGACATCGACCTCTGAAGCGGTTAATTTCCCCTATGATTGGTTAGTAGAAATTCTGCACGATGGATTCGAGGACTTGCATCGAGACGGTGTAGGAGCTTAGCAATCTCTTCGAAGGATAATGTAGCAAGCCATCTCCAGCGCACCTCCGTAAAAATATGTTCGTGGGTCCAGCTGGGTTCGGTAACCATAACATGCATCGCAATCTTCTCACAATCTGGCATATCCGTGCATCCTATTTCTGATTGACCGCATCTGAAATTTTGTGACCCAAAAGCACCCTTTCCGAACCACGAAATTTCGTCTTCGTCGAGGGGGAATGTTCCGTTATGATCTCGGGCTGTTCGTTTCAGGAAACCTTTATAATGTTCCGCAACTTTCGCCTGCATGGCATTCGCGTGGTTGTACTTCATCGAATCGTCTTCGCATATTCTATGTGCGCGGGCGTAGAGTCCATCCTCACTCACTCTTGGGGGAACAGCTCCAATTGACGAATCAATCCAATGGAATCCAGCGAGGAGTGTGACAAGAATTCTCACATTCTTGTCGAATGACATAGTTGGAAACATGATGATATATTAGAAATTCCGAGTAGGGTGAATGATGCGGAGTGATGAGTTAAACGATGGTTGAGACAAGAGGATTTTGGGTAAAGACAAAGGAAGTCAGGACAGATAGAATGAGTTGCCAATATGATAGGTAAAGTGGTTAAAGGTGGAGCGATAAAAGGTGAAAAGGATAAAGTTGACAATAGTGAGTCTGGTGGGACCTGTGAGCTCTACGAACAGAAGTTGAGTGAAATGAGAGAAGAAAAAGTGAGTGGGTGGGTATATATTTAGGTATGAAAGTGAGAAAATCAACTTACAGTGCCGAACTGGCCTTGTTGGTCATGAGGACATTTCACTTCGTCGACTAATTCCTAGCAAAAGCGCTTGTTCAACCATTAGTGTCGTCGACAGAAAGAGAAACGCAGATTGAACATAGAGACCGGCGCAAAATTCTGGTCCTCCTCGCCCCTTAGAGTCAACTAGTGCTAAGAATTAAGAAATAAGATCACTACTTATTAGTAAGATGAGCCTCTTTCTCAACAACACAAATCTAGCTAGCAGTTCAACAGAAGATAGAAATAGCATCGGCGTGACGAATCGGTAGTTTTGTGTCTGGCCCCTTCGATCGCCATTGAAGACACTTGACATTACTGGTACTGTCCATCGCGAAAAGAGCTAGCCCCTCGAGACTATGTATGCATTTCATATCGTTTTCGACGGTCTGTTGTTGCGTAGAGGAAATCCAATTTTAAAATGTGGATCACGGGGAGTCAGATCGGGTCTGAACTCCCGTCACTCCGCCCATTCGGGCTCTACTCCCCGACACTCCCCGAGCGGGCCGAGCACGTTACAACGGAGAAATTGCTGTGGTCCCTATTTCAGGTAATCAACTTCAAAACATGCATCAATCTTTGGGAAACTACCCGTCCAACGATGGATTCTCTCCATACCAGAATGGGCAAGCGTCCTTGGAAGCTATCTCAGCTATTGACGCTCCGTTCCGACGCAGCCTTCTTGATGGAGACAGTCAATCCAGGAAACGCCTTTGACAAAGCCGCGGCAACGGAAATGATAGAAATTCTAGAAGCCTTCGCCTCGAAATTGAGATTCGTGCGCGAGTACTTATTTCCCGATCTCAAAGAGGATCCACATGGCCTACCCTGGGGAGATAGCGGTCGGATTAGTCGCAATATACATTATATTTTCACGTCTCTACTTATGGAGATAACCAAGTACAAAACTCGTCTCTTTCAAGCTTTGGAGTTGTCTGCTCTTGTTCATCCAGGTTTGGGTTGTGCGACGGTGTGTCAGTATTGCAATTGGGTTCTAGAACGCATCGACAGAGGATTGCAAGGCATGTGAATATGGAATTTACACTGCTATTAAAATCCCAAGCTCATTGTTATTTTAGTTGTTCAGGCAAAAAAGCGCACCGTTAAAGATACTTACCGATACCTCTGTGTAAGTGATTCTTATCCAGAATTCCCAGTTCTGAAAGCGCGCGCAAAGTCTGGGTGCGAGTTTTGTGGCTTTCTAAGGGAAAATTTACTCTCTGGAGTTATTTCGGAGAATGATATTATTTTTGAAGATACCGAGCACTCTGCGGGATCTAATGTTCCTGGCGTTGAGGTTGAGGATCCTCTGTTGAATGTCGATTTAGACGTGGCATTCGACAAAATTCTGCAACTTGACTCAAAATCAGAGATTAGAGATTATTCGGGTGATCTTGACGAGTGTGGCAGAGAGCGAGTTCATATATGGCTTTCGTATGAGTGGATAAACAAGGAAGATGAAGTTTTGTGGCACACTATTGGTGGATTGCGATGTGTACTTCTATCCCCTTGGCAACATCGGTCCCGAAATTCCCCAGAAAAGTTCAGTTTTATGCTCGAGTCATCTGACGGTACGCACTCTCCTCCTAAGGTAATGAACTTCGTTTATCATATCTCTGACTTTGGTGGCCCAGAAAACCTTAGATCACTCTTTGGGATCTATGAATCGCCCCAAGAAATCCCATTGGCTCCAGCGAACCTACATTTTCTCCAACGGCAGGTAGAAATAGAGACGAGAATTATCCAGAGATCCGATACAGAAACACCCATATACATGCCCAGGAGACTGTTGGACTTGGGTTCATCACCGGAATCGTGCCCAAAACTTGCCATTTCCCGCTTCGCACAATAATGTCCTACCGAACAATCAAGAATCAGACCCCGATCTCAGATATGCGACTTTAAGTTATAGTTGGGGCTCGCCCGAAGATGCTGAACTACAACTGAAACTCACCGCTTCAAATTTTGCAGATTTGCTGCACGAAATTCCTTTTGAAATAATGACTCCAGTAATGCGAGATGCGGTAATCGTATGTAGAGCAATGCAAATCAGTTATCTCTAAATTGATGCTCTCTGTATCCGACAGAATGACAAGCAAGACTGGGAAGAGCAGAGTTCGGAAATGAGTAAAGTCTATGGGAATTCATGGCTTACAATTTGCGCGGCTTCTTCCTCATCTTGTCAGCAAGGGTTTCTGGGGAAAAGAGAGGCTAGGTCTAGCATTCGACTTGGATATTTTGATCATGGAAGTGGCTCACTAAAGGGAACATATATCCTTCGACGACTGTACGGTGCTGAAAATGACCGAGATCGATGTCACCCCAATGTCTTTCCAACCATCCCAGCTTTCACTCGCGACCTCGTGCTATCTAGCTGGTTCAAAAGGGGGTGGGTGTTCCAGAAAAAACTGCTGTCGAAAAAAAAACCAATCTTCGGAGCAAGTATGATTCACTGGGAGCAATCAGACTACCAAGTCTCTGAGAATGGAGAAAGAAGAAAACGCCCCCAACGAGAATGTCCAGCTCTGACTTTTGAACTGATTTGAGTTATATCGCGGCTACTTGCTTCATATTTTCTAATGACAGAGAGGAAATTGTTGTATGGGGGTTTATGGTTGGTATGGGGGGTATGGGCTTGTTCATGATTATGGGGTTACACCATGCAAGTGGTAAGCTCATTCAAATTTGTCCGAGAAAATGATGCAGTCAGCAAAGATTAAGCTTCCACTTTTGATACTCCCTCTCATAGCTCTCCTCCAAGAAACTTCCAGATGGTCACTCCTTTATCTTCTACCAGTGCAGCCATGGGTTCGCAAAAACATGATTTAACTTACTTGTCATCGATCGGCCAACTATACGGAATATGTCCTTGCCATTGGTGTTGAATGTTCCGATACCGGACTTTAGCAGCGATTCAATTGCCAGCAGGCAGTGTTCTTATTGTGTTGAGCTCTTTCTGAAGATACCTGTCAACGAGTTCTGGGACAAGGAGATAGAATTCCACTCGGACTTAGCCTCTCTTGAGATTTCAACCTCTACTGGATGTTCTCTATGCTCTGCCATTATCGATCTTGTCCCCAAAGAACTCGAGGTTCCTGCAGACATCAAACTCCACATAAAGTTCAGAAAACTTGAAATATCACGCTTACCAGGCCACGGTTCCTTGCATGTGGTTTGCAATGGCAAGGAAGTGCGTTGAAAACATGGCTATCCATTTACAATCAAGACTGCGGAAGCTTTCCAGAGTATGTACATTCTATGCATTGTCTTAATAATTTTTGCTAACATTAAAAGCTTTTCCAAACCTTCTCAAGGCTCACCTAAACAAAGAGGACTTCCCCTTACCTTCAAATCAGGGATTTGTGGCAGCAACTTATAAACACTGTCTAGAAAATCATCGAGATTGCCAAATTCCTCAATATTGGCACCCAACTCGACTCATAAAGGTTACCAGAGAAATTCAGTCTCTGTACTGCGTCTAGTGGATACCGCAGAAGAACAACATTATGACTATACTGCTTTGAGTCATTGCTGAGGAAATAGTCAAGTCACGACGCTAGCCTTTGAAAATCTCGATGCTATGAGAAATGACATACCCATTGCATCTCTGCCAAAGACGTTCCAGGATATGATTCATATCTCTAAATAGCTTGATAGTCAGTTCTTTTCAATATTTCCATCGCTTCAATTCTTCATTGCATCATTCAAAGAAGAAATACGTACAAGATTCGTTTTTATTTCATTACTGACGTTTCCTCTAGTTTCCTACCTTTCGATCGAATCCTCATGTATCATCCAGATTTCAAAAGAAGACTGGAGGGAAGAATGCTCCAAGATGCATCTAGTTTACTCACACGCCATCTGCACAATATCCTCAAACGCTGCATCCAATGGGACCATGGGCTGCTTCGGTGAACACCAAAAAGGATAACCATACCAAAGCAAGGGATCTTCTGGCTTCGCCAACAGAATGCAAAATTCAGATACCAGACGCTCTCTCATCAACCTCTAGCAAAGCGGGCCTAGTTATTCCAAGAGGGGGCATTGTCTTTTCGAAACTTACATTTTGGCATAGAAGGATTGGTATAGGTATGTCAAGAATCAATCGCTTCTCAACATCCATTTGAACAGGCGTTTTTGTTCCCCTCAGAGGCAGCCCTCCTAAGGAACAACCACCTTTCCCACTCCAATTTCCTGGAACGAAATTTACATTGTCTGAGAAGGGAGTATGGCATAAATAGATGGTTCTATGACTTAGGTTGGTTCGGTCGCTGTGCTCTTACTAAAGAAGACGATAAGTTACCTGCTATTTCTGGGGTGGCTAAGAAGTACGAACACATCCTCAAGGATACCTACGTTGCGGGACTTTGGCTTAGTAGACTACACACTGAACTCCTTTGGAGACCAAAAGAATTTACTGCCACGGTTATGAACCCTACCATTTACCGACCGTCATCATATCGAGCACCATCTTGGTCGTGGGCTTCTATTAATGGTTCCGTCACATCAACACTCTTTATGAACCAAGAGGAATTAAAATCAGAAACGTACCTCGCCTTCATAGAAACTCTCGAGGTTGAAACCATACCCCTCGGAGAAGATCACACCGGCCAAATAAAAGATGGATTCATAAAAGCCCTCGGAATCCTACAGCAGGCTCGTCTCTATCCCAAAGTCGAAGGCGCCGGATTGAGTTTAGTCAAAGCAGTATTTGAAGATATCCATAAACCTTCGAGGGTAAACTATAGCCCTTCCTCTCTACCCTACGTCAGTTTTATCCCCGATGTGGATGGAGAGCTTGGGGATGATGACATATGTTTCTGCTTGCCAGTCAGATACGCACGTCCACAACCCGGGGGCACATCCACCTTACTTGGGGATCGTACTTCGGGGTACAGAAAGCCTGGGGGTTTTCAGAGACTGGGTGTATTTGAGTCCTCAACGTCTAGCAGTTTGTTTAATCTCATGTATGACTCTTCGGGATTCGTGAACCTGAACGACAATGGCGCCTCGAGCTCTGAGGATGACACCTCAAGCCCAGAGGAGGGCGACGGTGTGATAATTCATGAAGGATTACCTGAACAAATGAACTCTGAAAAAGATGTCAGTGAATGCGGCGAGTATTGGGAGGAAGAACATTATATGCTTGGTGTCAGTTATGAATGGGCGAATCTTGTTCATCAATTCCAAGCTCGAAAGGAGACTAGCGAGGAGCAAAAACGATTTGATGTTTCCGACGGGCACCCCAGGATTCATGGGCCACATTGTTTATATGTTGGAGAACCCGGGTTGGTTCATGAAGGAGTCACGAGATTAGAGCCTCAGGTGATTACAATTATATGAGAGATTTCTTTTTAGTGTTTTAATAAATTGAACTTGAGAAATTATGTCACAACTTTATATTCACAACGTTATATTATCAAGCAGTGAATTTAGTAACTTCAACTATTGGAATACAATCTTTGAGAATGTTTGGATCAGGTTAGTCAAATAAAGTTTTAAACACTCTAAAAGTGTAGCGTCCGTAGAATTCATTTAAGTAATACCTACTTAGTATAAATATTCTAGAAAATTTAGAATACTTAAGTGGGCTAAACCGAGTACGAATAATGCTCTACTAATTCATAGAGAACTATCTAGTGTACGTTTAGATTCTCTATCCCATTGAATAATTCTTAGTACAAGTGAAAAATCAGCTTGCTCTGTAAAGGTTGATTCTGACAGTTGACATGATTCATGATAAACCTGGAAGCAATCCAGACAGACTTAGCGTGTATTTACTTGTTCTTGGAAACGAACTGAGCGAGACTGGATATACCTTACAGGGAGAAAATAACACTTTAGAGACTTGATATTGACGGAAAATACTATTTATTATTCATAAAAGCACACCGTCAGGTACTAATGATAAAGCTCATCTAGGAGGTACAATCTCAGAATCCTTATTAACTCTCATAATAATCATCCCATTAAAAACCACCCGGAAACTCAGTGCCCTCTTCATGAGTTTGATTCGTCCTAATATCATTGACCAACTCAATCGCGCCCGGAGTTTCCGTCCAACAGTCGTAGAAATACTTCAACGCAAGCTGCATCTCGCTCGGCATCCCTGGGGTCAGATACGGAGGGGGACCAACCATCAAATTCATATCCGGTCTCGTAATTGCCGGCCAAATGTACTCGTTCTTCTGTGTAACCGCCTCAGCCAACATCTTAATCTGCTTCACCAGCTTGTCCTCCAAAGGCTTGAGATCCACACTCTTCAATACAATCTCCTTGTTTTCCCTGATCAACGGACTCCGTGGGATCTTTTCTCGGATATCGAGTAACAACTCCTCGGGAACTTTGTCACTCACGAGCTCTGAGTTCTGAAGAGCCTTGATATCGAGTAACATCTTGACCTTCAAATAAGTCATAGCCACACAATTGCACAGAGTAATCTCCTTCCTGCACATGAAATTGACAGGCTCCCAAACATCCACGCCTCTGATCACGAGATACCGCAAGGCACCACGGGCCCCATCACCCCAATAGTAATTGTGAGACGCCGCGTCCCAACCCTCCGTTTCCCACCACTCGATGAAATCATAAGCCTCTTGATCATGATCCAATCTCAACATCAGTTGCGGAATCACATCCCTCGCGCCAAACGTCTCTTGCCTATTCAACCGCAAGATTTCCAAGCAATTCACTAGCGCTTCCACGATTGCTTTCCGCGTGGTTTTGAGTTTCATCAGGGCTTGTGCGAGTTCGAAGTGTGCCTTCAAATAAGGTCTTGTACCGTCGAAACGCCAGAAATAACCGATATGCGTGTCGAAGATTTCGGCGGGCACCTCTGGATCGTTTCCTGCTCGGATATTGGCTTCAAATGAGCGGACTCTATCGGCTGCTCCTTGGATGGCGTCGCAGAAGGGTTGGTGATCGAGGCGATCGGAATCTTGGTGCTCGTTGCAGCAGTAGGACACCATCTAGCTCCAAGATATCGGGTCAGTTTACTTCCACAGGAAGATTGCAGAGTCGTCGAGTATGGATCAACATTTTCTTCTCCAAGAACTTAGGTAGAATATGAACAACTATTCTAAGAATTTGAGACTTACCTGGCAGACTGAACATGGTGTGAGGGGAGTTGTGGTGGTGTTGCAGACGGCGCACCCTGTTTGGAGGGGTATGTATGGTTTCGAAGCCATTGTTTTGTTGGTTTGGTTTGATTGGAGTTTAAGGATGGATTTTGTAATTCCTGCTGATATTTCTATAGACCAAGAAAGATTTGGGGGGAGGTTGCATTGGAGAGCTTCACTCAGGCTATGTCTTGCAGGAGGGAAAGGCGCGACCTGGGTATTGAGGTAGTTCCTTCCCCTTGAGTCAATAGATGAACTGCCTTTGCGAACATTGATTTATTCACTGCCATGAATGCCCCTTCCTACCTGCCTCACCTACCTACATCTCGCTGTCGAAGCTTTCGAATGGAAGCTAAATCAAGGTAATTATCCCAAAGCCGTTGGACACTTCAGAACATTAATCCAGCTCTTCCCAAACAATACCCCAAATGTCCAAGAACAGTTGGAACAACGAACCCAGATAGGAAAGCACGAACGAAACGCCAAATCACCTGACCATCTTAATTCGCCGTTCCTAACCGAGACTAACCAACTAAGTTTCGAGTACTTACTTATTATATTTACCTACGGAACAATTTCAACCCAATCTTACTTCAAATCATATATATTTATCTCCAGCCTCGAGGCCAAGTATCATCACTTACTTTGTACTTTCAATTCCGCGATTCGAAAACTCATCAGCAAAAAAATATCAGGGGGTTTCCCTGACACCCCTGGTCCCCCCAATGTCAACAAAACGAAATTGCCACGTCAAAGAGCATCATGCTAACCCACCAGAAAATGAGATGACAACACAATCGCCAATGACCAATCATCAAAAATAAACATAGCACTTCATGTAATCTCATGCATCTACTCTGCATTAAACTATCCCATCCTCCTCCCTCGCTCCCCCTCGCTATCGGGTATGTACCAGCAAAAAGACAAATAATTATACATGCGCATCCCCGCATCTCGTCCCCTCTTACGCCATCAAGAAAAGATGCAGAACGCTCAAAGCAAAGGCAAGGCTATCCATCAAATGAAGAACAAAAACAGTTTCTCATCCAAACCTTGCTGGCTGGCTGCGTACAATACCCCTCCCATCAACCCTCCCCTTCTCCCATCCCAACATCTCCCTCCCAGCTCTTCACATCCTGGATTTCTCAGCCAGTCCACCCCCCCCACATCTTTGCGGCCCAACATGTAAACCCCACACCCATCACCCTCCCATATCGACTTCTCAGCATACAGACACAAGAAAAGAAAAAGATAGTTGTCCGCGACGGACATGTCTTCGGGGAATCAGTAAGAGTAGTAAAAAAAAACAACGGCAAAAAAAGCAAATCAGTACAAAGAAAAAAGAAGTATCGAGTCCGAGAGTCGTAATTCATAACATATAAAAAGGAAAAACGGGGCAATTTGTACGTTGGTGTGTATGTGTGTGTAAACCATAGCGTGATGGTACACAATAGTGAAGAAGGTGATGATACGCGCTCAATTGGCCATCCAACTCCGAATGCTCCCAGTGAATTTTGAATTGACCCATAATGCACAGTGTTGAAAGAGAAGAACTCGATTTGTAAAATTACATCACTAAACAACATCCGCAACCACCCTTCTTCTTGGAGTCCTCGGTGGGTGATTCCATTCGAATCGGAGGTTTTGGGCTGGGTAGTGGACCAACACCTTGAGGCGTTCCGGTGAGTTTTGGCATGGTGGAGTAACTTTCGACTCTCGTCGCTGTACCAGGTCTTCCAGTGCTCAAAGCAGGACTCTTTGGTGCTTTCAGTGGCCATTCAGCTGATAACCTCTCTTCGGGCCTCTCTACAACTAGGCGGGTTGTTTGAGAAGTAATATTTGCCGTGTTTGAAGTGATTGGCGTGCTTGGCGTAATTGGTGAAGAAATTGCCTCGTCGTTCAGAGGTCGAAATGAGGTATCGTAGGCGTTCCCAAATTTCCCCTCCTTCTCCCATTGCTCTTGTTGTAATCGTTTGGCGACTGTGGGGAGAAGTTGCTGATCTGGTGGAAGTCGAGGATCTGGCTTATACATAGAAGCTAACCATGGTGGGTCACCTTCTGGACGTTTAATACTATTCGATGGTCCAAGATCCCCAGATCGCGTAGTTGGTCGTTGCCCCGAATTCGTGTCCCGACTATGTCCAGGTTTTGGCTTGGGCTTTTGTGGTGCTGAGGCAGCTCTCGCTCCTTTCTTTGCTGCAGGTGTCTTTTTCTGGGGCGAACTAGTAGGTGGTGCTTTTATAGCAGGCGTAGGAGTTGCTGTTGCATCTTCCAAAACCTTGATACTTTGACTGCGTCCGCGAGATTTTGAAATCGATATCCGGTCGTCCTCTGGAGTTATACTACCACCTTGTTTCCTCGGCAGTATTGTATCTCGCTCAAGATGCTCCATCGGTATAGGTAGTGGGCTTGTCTTGAGAACCGGTATCCTCGAAACGCCCTTTACACCACCACTCGCGTCCGTATATCCAGGATCTTCCTCAGCCTCTTCCGGTAACCGCAGATCCCATGCTTCTACCTCCTCAATCTCTGGGTCCGGGGATGGTTCCTCCTCTATCCGCTTCCGTTTCTGCGCCTGCTCGCTTCTGAACCCATTACTTTGGTCTCGGCTGTGATCCCTCCTACTTGACTTGCTTGATTTGCTCGAGGCCCGCGCTCTTGGGAGAACAATTCCTGCAGCCTGGAGCTCCTGACTCTCGATCCTGGCAAGTTTATCTCTATGAATCCATCTCGAATGTTCGGGATCTTCCTCGTCATAAGGTTCTTTGGGTCCAAATTTCCGGCCAACTAAATCCGGATTGCTCATTCCGTTTTTGTTCGTCCCATACAAGTCCAATAAACTGTCAGGCGCACTTCCTGTGTCGCTGATGCTACTGGCCTTCCTCGACAGAGCGTTTACACGGGCTGGTGCAAGATGCCCCTGGGGTTGGCCACCGCTGTCTCCTCGCTGTTGTGACATGTCAGATCTCGAAGTTTTATGGCCCAGCGCATGCCCGTTCGTTTGAGATATTGGAGGGTTTCCTCGTTCGTTCATTTTCGGTGGTGGGAGGTTCTGAATGGGAAATGTCAAGTTAGCATGTGCTGTACTGGAACAGTGCCAAGACCATCGCATTTATTTTTATTTACCTCGGATTGTGAAGGGACTGAATAATTCCAAGAAGCCGTTCCCCCATGCGAACTCGTCGGTGGTGTCAAGGCACTTGGGGCTTGCGGCGCAGAGACCGCAGCCATCTTGCCCTGGTGAAGCTCAATATACAATCCAACTTATCGAGTGGTGAAGGGTTTACCAACTCGGAAGGTATTCAAACGAAAAGCAGTGCTTGCGATAAGCCGACGGACTGGTATCAATGTGTCTCGGGACGGAGAGGTGGTGACGGAGTTGAGGAATTCTGGCGCAGAAAAGTCGATCACAATTATGTTGGATAGATTCCCAGATCCTTCCTCAAAGGTGGTGGTTGGTGGTGAAGGCAAGCCGGTAGCATTCACTGAGGCCAGTCGCAACTTGCAAAGATATCTGTCTACGAGGGGTTGGACTAATGTCTGTGTCCAGTCGACGCAATTCGTCCTGTGCGATGGCGCGCTGCACGAGTAGGCGAGTAGGCGATTGGGAGGTAATTGGGAATGAGGGGACCGGCGAATGGCGGCGTACGAGTCGGTGCTACACGGTCAAGTTGCGAGATGGCAGAGCAGAGAAAGAGAATCGTCTTGCGAGATGGCAGAAGCGCGGAGGAGGTGGCGATGGGGGTAATTGGTGCTCTTCCTGGCATGGGCAGAATCTGGCCGTCAAAGGAGTTGAGCTGGGGATTGCCAAAAGAAGCTTTAGAATTGTTGTCGTCGAAGGACGCCTCCTGACTGGCTGAGCCCCAGCGCCGGGGGTTATTTCTTGCATGGATCTTTGGGAGGGGCTGGGAAATTTACAACGGTTAACTTTCCGCCTTAGCCTGAACCTCCGAGCACCACTCCACCACCACCACCACGATGCACCCGACGATAAACAAACTCGACTGTATATCTGTATATAACCTCACATATACGACATATACGACATATACGACATATACGGACCAGACCGAGACTGTACCTTCAAGGGTCTGCCACAATCTGCGCTCTCTCTGCGCAGAGGGAGAAGCCTCAAACCATACCTGCTGTGATGCACGAACAGAACTGGAACTGGCTGGTAATCGAGGGACGTGGAACGGAGGTACTTTCAGCGAGGCTAGTGAAGGTAGGTAGCTCGGAAATCCTCGGCCAGTGTCGAGATGCAAGGAGAATAGGGATGGTATTGTTCTCTCATCAAAGAGGAAGTTGGCCAAGACCCAAGGGTAAACTTCTTTCTGGTAGACAATATCTCCTCTCCTCTCACTGTTCTAGTATCAACCTAATAACCTCAAATAATTGATACCGTTGTTTCAAAGGATTTGGTTCAGATTGTTCCAATCTTTTTGCGCTGATTATTTCGGTTGTTTTGTGGATTGCTATCAACTTTCTAGAGCTTCGCGTTCTCTCTTATTTCAAAAACATTTGTTCCCTCGAAAATGGTGTCAGATTTAGAATAAAACTGCAACACAACCATTGAAATAGGCACAACTTTATTCTAGCCTTAATTAGCTATTAGAAATTGTTTTAGATTTTTGGGGTATTTTACTAAGCTTCTTTGGATATACTGTTGTGGTGATAGTGGGGCTCTTCGCAGGGAATTCCGACGTTCGTTTTCATATTTCTACGCTCTGCACAACCTAGAAAAATAGGGGAATTTTAGCCTGAGTTTGAATAGAGTTATTAATAATTGCATCATTCCTTGTTGGTCCAAATGCGTTATTGGCTTTATAGACTTTTACAGCTGTCTACGGAAGATAGAAAAGGTCGGTTTTGTGAAGGCCAATATCCGACCTGGACACCCGACTCTTTTCTTAACTTACAATACAAAATATAGGTACCTTCCCCCAAAAGTCCCCTTAATATACGATATCAATTACCACAATACATATATGAACCAATTGTCATTAATTCGTCTTGTAACTTGCAATGGAAAGCGGCAGTAAATACTTCCGGTTCGTACCTGCCTTCCTAACTCATTGTTCCAGCTTTCTAGGAGAAGTTAGGTAAATTATCCTAAACACCTAGAAGGATTTAAAATTAACCTACAGAGTTGGAACAATCAACTTTGATTCTCCCAGAAAGTTAGAACAACGAGAGAGTTTTACTGGTTGTCCATCACGACTTTGGTCCATCGCCAAGATGATGTGTCACCACAGGCAGCCCCGCGTGCCCGCTCCAGCATTCAATCCCTTTCTCTCCAACAACGATAATTACAATTACTTTTCTTACTCTTAGACACAGCTATTGCTCTGGTTTTGGCAGTAGCACGCCCTCAAAAAAAATCCCACCTGCTACCCAAGTGACCATCACCATCATGAGCTCCCGTAAGCCTATCTACCACCCCTCCTATTCTCATTCCCCGCTGATGACTCCAACCAAACAGTTTATACGCAATGTGCCAGCGTCTAAAACGATCGCAGACGCGCAAGAGGAGAGCGCGGCTATCAGAACCAGTTTCAAACAAGGAGGATCACAATGCGAGGCAGGAATAGTGGTTCAAAAGTCCGGAGAATAATCATCGCATGCTCCTGGAGGGATAGTACACCTTCAGGTTCGTACCTGCCTCCTAGCTCTCATTATGCCAACCATATGGGGTAATACTTATCTATTATGCTACAGAGTTGGGACAATGAGGGGAAAGGAGCAGAAGCTCACGAAATCATATCGTCACTCCCCCAACCCATTTCCGGCTTCGGTCAGCACCATAATCCTCGATTGAACGGACTCAACACTCGCCTACAAAATGTCTTCCCCTCCACCCACCACCATGCGCAGGACGCGTTTTGTCTGTATATCCGACACTCACAATACGGGCCACGGGGGGCCATTTAAGCTCCCTAAAGGGGACGTATTAATCCATGCGGGGGACATGACGAACCAAGGTTCCTTCTCCGAGCTACAAAAGGCCATAAAATGGATCGAGGAGGCGGATTTTGAGAGCAAAATTGTGATTGCAGGTGTGTAATATGCCGTGCCATGGCAAACAGATTTTAGACTAATTTCATGCCAGGAAACCACGATATAACCCTCGATACCAACTTCTACACTCAATACGGCTCCTACTTCCACAATCAGAACCCCCAAGACCCCGAAACATGCCAAAAACTCCTCCAAACCCCCTCCTCTTCGATCCATTACCTCAAGCACGAAGCCGCAGTGGTCAATTTGACCTCCCCAGACGGACCCCGCACAACGTTCAAGATATTCGGTTCACCATTCACTCCAGCGAAGGGCATGTGGGCATTTGGATACAACACCGACGATGCAGAAGGAATATGGGATCGAATTCCACTAGACTCTGATATCGTCGTAACCCATACACCCCCAAAATACCATTGCGACGAAAGGAAAGACAGGCGGGCTGCTGGATGCGAGGCTTTGAGGATGGCACTGTGGAGAACCAGACCACGGCTTGCGATTTGCGGACATATACATGAGAGTCGAGGGGCAGAAAGGGTTCTCTGGGATCTGGATATGTCCAATATCAAGTTCAAGGAGGGTGGCGTTACTAGATGGACGGATCCAGGCATTGGAAATAAGAAGATGTCGCTTGTCGACCTATCTGCAAAAGGAGGAGACCCAATTCAAAACGATGGTTCGATAGCAGACTGGAATGGACCAGAAGACGGTCTCGACCTTCGAATGTCTCGCGATCCCGCGCACATCAAATTACAAGAAGCAGAGCAATCTTCCAAGAGTCGAAAATCAT
This sequence comes from Calycina herbarum, assembly GCA_001414485.1. Classification (NCBI taxonomy): domain Eukaryota; kingdom Fungi; phylum Ascomycota; class Leotiomycetes; order Helotiales; family Pezizellaceae; genus Calycina; species Calycina herbarum. The sequence continues at coordinate 164,408 of LLEY01000073.1, read as the reverse complement.
CGGGAAGTCCTAGGAGATTTAGTGTTGTGGAACGGGGATTATCACAAGTTACTACTGGATTACTGGCTGTTCCCCCTGAGGCATTACCACTAGCTATTCTCGGTCAGGGTGGTTTTCCTTCATCCAAACGATGCGATCTGGAGGCTTTATCGGGGAGGATGGGTAGAAAAGAGACTTGTATTGTTAATGCTGCTATTATGGCTTCTTCTTGGCCGCATGGAGCTGGGGGAAAGAAGTTTAATAAGCCTATTGTTGTGGATATTGATTTACCTGTTTGGGAATGAAGAATAGGGGGGTTTAGGCGAGAAAGTAGTAATTGACGTATATTTTTCGCTTCCCTTTTCTGTGTTTTGATTGTGTGAGATGATTTGGGGTAATTGGATGTAGTTGTTCAAGAGGATTGGGAGAATGGGGTCGGAGTGTTTGAAATGATCTGGAGTGATTGGAACTGATTGTCTAAACTATTTAGGAGAATTAAGGGTATTGTTCGAGTCTAAACTATTTAGGAATTAGAAATATTGTTCTAGAGGGTTTAGGAGAATAGACTTTATTTATCTAAACTATTTAGGAGAATTGAAAATATTGTTCTATAGCGTTTAGGAGAATGGGAACTAACTGTCTAAACTATTTAGGAGAGTTAAAAGTCTTCTTCGAGAGGGTTTAGGAGAATAGGCTTTGGTTATCCTAAATAATCTGGGGTAATAGAGTTGTTCGAGAACGTCTGAGAGAGTGGGAAAGCTTGGGGTTTGATTGTTTGAAATACTCTAGGAAAATGAAAAGTCGTTATCTAAGAGGCTTTGGGAGAAGAAGGAAAGGTGGAAGAACCCGGGTGACTGGGACTTTCGGCTTACTGGGTGCTTACTCGCAGCTTACTTAATCTAACTTAAATAAGATAAGATTAGTTGAAGATATTACTTCGTGATTTAGTGACGTTGTTTATAAGTTCTTTTTTCTCTGAACAAGTCGAGAAATAAAATCCTATGAATAAATATTAGATAAACCTTTATAAAGGAAGTTTCCTCTTAAGTTGTTAGTTGTTATAAGTGTATTTACTATTTTCCTTTTTTCTAAATAGCTTGAAAGGTTTTCCTTCTAAAAATTGACATTAGATGAATAGCTAGTGTATTGTGAGTTTTTCTATAACAAGTACTCCCTATCTCCCGATTCTATCAGACACTCCTAGACACTACCAACCTTCAGAAGCGAAGCGTCAAAAATAATTAATGTGACAGACGTGCTTCAGATAAGACTCAGAACAAACAACACTCTATTCTTAGGACAAAAGACGAGGAGAGCAGAAGAGCTCGAGAGAACCGGGAACTAAATACAAGTCATCCGCGCTATTGCGTACGCTAGTACTAGCGTGCATCTAAGCGAACATGTGGCATCCAGCCTTCGTGATTATAACCGTCACAATTAAACCTAATCTATAAAAAGCAAGATAATAAGATTTATAACAGGTCTCAAACATAAAAATCTACACTTTTTAGAAGACTCCCCGTAGTTGAGTTCATCTATAGAAAGAATTCTTGGTTATTGTTCTAGAGGAAAAATTTACTGCCGACTTAAATTCTATTGCTCGGGGTTTTTATTTGTAAGTTATAGCTGGGGTCTCAGATGTGATAGAGTTTGATTTGGTGAAGGGATTTTGGTTTACTCTACTCTACTCACTACTACTCGAGTAGTACTCTAGAGTAGTGGAGTAGTGGAGTAGTGCGGGCCGAATCGGGCTGGGACGGGCCTAGGCTCGGGGTGGCATCGGAGTGGCGTTCCAGGGCTGTCTGAGAGCTTAAGCGAGATCTTCTTTCTACTCTGTCTACTACGTAACTTCTTTAATAATAGTCTTAATAGATTAGCTATTAATTATATAAATATAAAAAGAAGTTTTTATTATATATAACTACTAATATTACTAATAATAGGCTTTATGAACCTTATAAATGCAAATATACAAATATTACTAAGACTACTCAAGACTACTCTACTCTACTACTCAAGAGTACTACCCGAGTAGTAGTGAGTAGTTGAGTAGTTTGTGTTCACACTGATTTCATACCCCAAACCCAAAACTTGCAGATTTCAAGATTACATATCAAGAATACAACCTATAAGCAAAATTCACAAGCGGGAATCTATACTAAACTTTCGCTTCCACCCAACAAAAAACCCAAATTGCACATAGTAACTATACCAAAACCAAAACGACGAAGAGTATTTCGTCGAAGGTGATACCTATGATGAAGGAGAGAGAGGCGTTGACGTTATTGGGTAGTAGAGGACTCAGGTCTGGTTTTGAAGTGAAGGTTGGAAATTGATAGGGGAAGTAGGTTTTCGTAGGTGTTTAGAGTTTAGAAACTGCAAAGACTTGAATGGGGTGTTCTTCTGGTATCCTGGACCTCGGATGGGGATGCTGCTTAGTATTTTCGGATCAAGTATAAGTATTCCTGTTGGGGACCGTTGATGGTGGATGCTCTCCCGTATCATGAGTTCCTATTCTATGGAGTTTGCGGGGCCGTAGAGGGAGACGCTCCTTAGGGTTCCTCTGCTGTGAAATTTGCGGGGACGTTGAGGTTGTATCGCAGTGATCGAGATTCCCGTTTTGCTTCTTTATTCATGCCATGCCATGAAGCCCTGTCGTTGCTGATCGAGCATCTTCTCCCCTCAGGTATATGCTCCCCAGTTCCAATATTCAAGCACGATTCAACAGTGGTAACTGAGCACTTTCGTTGTCGAGAATTGTATGAAACCATAACGGATGAACAAAGTTTGTAATCGGGCTGCTTCTCTCTCATTTTGAAGTTTTCGTCGTGGTCCACTTTGCATACTGTCAGAACCTTCAAACCAGTCCGTAGGAAGTTTGTCCTGATATTCTAACCATTCCTCTCAAAGGCGCGCAAGAAAAACTTTAAGAGGTGCATTGTCATGTGAACTCTTTTGCTAGGATTCTTTCCAGTCTATACATAACTATATATCCGAATAAAAATTTAAGAGAAGAATCAAGTTGATGTACGGCCAGAAAATGAAGTTTCCTGGCTCGTGGGGAAAACATTATATAAGTCAGGTGACGTTTATCATACCTTCCTAATGCGGTATATCACGTATATCAAGTAAGTAGTATTTTCTACGAAAACCAGATTGGAAGTCCAATTGGCATAGTTTCTTCCCAAGTAAACAATTTCAGAAATGTTATCCTGGCTATGTGTTCTTATCAGTACATCCCTCGCCTATGCCTCACAATTTCCCCTCTTTTCGTCACCAGAAGAAGCATCAGAATTCACTGTTCACCGAAGCGATTTCTCCCTAGCCCATTCAGTTCGGATAAAGAACAAGATTCCTCTATATGTAATACGACTGTGGATCAATATACGGGATGGTTGGATGTCGGAGCCCACCATTTATTCTTTTGGTATTTTGATGCTGAGAGTCGAGCTGAGGATGAGGAGGAACAGAAAAGAGAGGGGGAGAACCGTTTACTTTGTGGTTGACTGGTGGGCCAGGGAGCTCTAGCGTTGTTGGTAATATTTTTCTCGAACAGTCAATTCCTCGCTTGATCTCACGATGCTAACTTCGAGACAATTCACAGCGATGCTAGGGGAATTAGGTCCTTGTGAAATAAACTCCTACGGGAACGGCACAGTGCCCAATCCCTACAGCTGGAACAAAAACACCTCTCTAATATTCGTCGATCAGCCCTCCGGTGTAGGGTTCTCATATTCTGACCAAGGGGAAGCGATTATTGGGGATTCATTCACGAGTGCCATCGATATGAGAATATTTTTGCAGATATTCGTTAGTCAGGTGTTTCCAAAACATTTGAAGGGCCCACTTTTACTTACCGGGGAAAGTTATGCGGTAAGTAAATCGTCATCAGAGAAGTTGGAGTTTAGATGAAAGCAAGAGCTGATAAGAAAAGGGTCATTACCTCCCCGCTCTAGGAGCAGAAATCGTTCGAAATAATTATCTTCATCCTTCCCAAACACAACTCCAGTTGAAGTCTCTCGCCATCGGAAATGGATGGGTATCACCACTTGATACCATTTTTGGAACATGGGAAACCCTTTGCACCACCAACCCTGGAGTCGAAGCATCAATATTTAATGAGACATGCTGCGATATAATTGCAACGAATTTACCACGCTGCATGGAAGTTTTGAAAACCTGCTATGCGCATCCGGATGCTGCGATCTGTAATGCAGCTTTTACTGTTTGCTATGAGGGTATAATGAGATTTTATAACGAGGAGTCTGGGTTAGGAGGACGGAATGGGATGGATAGTAGGTATTCCCCAATTACAAAAAAAGAGATAACTGACTCAAGCATAGTAACAAAACCATGGGAAGTTTCAGAATACTACTGCTACACTACTCTCGGGAACATAGAAACATTCCTCAACCTTCCAAAAGTATTCCACGCCCTCTCTATCCCGCCAGAAATTAAACACTTCAACATCACATCCGAAGCCGTTCACTACGCCTTCCAAATAAGCGTTGATATGGATATTTCTCTTCAACCACAAATTGTTTTCCTCCTCGAGAATCAAGTTGACATTCTTATCTATCAAGGGAATCTGGATTTATCTTGTAATACCGCAGGAGCGAAGCGATGGATGGCCAATACGGCTTGGAAGGGACAGGCAGCTTTTGTAGCTAAGGATATGAGACCTTGGAAAAGTGTTGTTGATGGGGAGGAAAAGGAGGCGGGAATGTGGAAGGAGGTTGGTGTCAGGATGGGGAAGGGGGAGAGGAAGACTATATTTGCTCTAGTTACTGTTGGTAAAGCTGGCTATCTGGTTTGTGAATTCTCTTTCTACCGCTTTCAATTGCTTGCATGTTGCTAGTAAGAAAATGCTAATGTGTTTTAGCTTCCTATGGATCAACCTGAAATCGCTTTGGATTTGTTTTCGAGATGGCTTTCTGGGAGGTCCTTCGATTGAGGTTTCTTTGTGTGAGTTTCTAGGATCGACATTCGATTTGGAGAATAACATAGAACACTTCAAACAGACCTCGCAGTCGAATGCAAATCCTTGCCTACGACCCTTGTTTTATTCAACTGCAAATGCCACCCTATCAGTCTCTATTTAATTCTCTAAAATAAAAAGCCAGGTAAACAAAACAAACCCATCCAAGAACCTAAAGATAGCCATTGATCGACCCTCATGTTTCGAAACACCCCACCGGAAAAAAAAATTTAAACTTCCAAACATCCAAATCCCGGAAAACCTAAGATCTTCACTCTCATCAACTTCTAACAGAGGCGCAAGCACCCCATTCTTTCCCCAGAAAAAATAAGAATAAAAAGACCCAACCACCCAGCCTAGCCCAAAACCCGAAACAGCAGATCCTCCCAAAAGACCCCGAATTCAAAAAAGGACCCTCCATAAAAATCCTCATACAAAATTTCAACAGCATCACCCTGTACGGATATACCCGTACGCCGTTACAACAGCAACGGGAAAGCAGCGGAAGATGGATTTATGGAGAGAAAATTTCAATTTCGATTCTTCGAGTTGAACAAGCGGGCTGAAGATTGCGACATCTCGCTGGCTCCTGGTGGACACGGAAAGTGGCACCATTACTTCATGCTTTCAGATGTACCAACGCACATAACTCGACGCAAACAACATCAAAAATTCTAAGAATAGCTAATTAACCTCCAGCGCATCTGGTTATATTTTTGTTATATTTTTCTAATAACTTTTTATTATGTTTTTACATTGTGATTTTGATAGAGTCGCAAGTAATGGTGCCACTTTCCGTGTCCACCGGGAAACCCCGCCGGGATTTTTCCAAACGGCCAGAGGGAATTTTATTTGAAACTGCGAGGGGGGGTTGAGGATGTTTTTTTGATAACGAGATAAGGGAAAGGTGGAAATTGGATTGAAATAATTTAATTTTGAATTAAGTTCTGGAAGTCTAATCGACTGGGAATAACCTCGCCAAGGGCAACAGTCAAACAACCCTTGAAAATTACTAAACATTAAAAATGATACCTGCATCCATAAATAATTGAAGATGAATGAAAACAGCGAGATAATAGAAGAGAGATATATTGTTTTAAACATATTTGGATATTTGGAGATCGTAAGATAAAACGCTAAAATAACATTCGCTAATAAAAGTCCCACCCGTAGGAAAATATTGAACAATTCATATTATATCGTCATCATAACATCCCATATTGCTCTCCCCAATCAACCTGGCATCTAGCCAAAATCCACTGAAATTCCACATGCAGACCAAGAAAAGCGTTGCCCAGACTCCTCCACATTGTATTCTCCATGACGTATTTGAAGCAAACCAACCAGATCTCACGAGGTTGCAGCCGTTTTCTCCGCCGCCCCCAAATATAATTCTAGGCCATGACAGGGCTTGAAATCCTCCAATGGTTTGTCGGGATTTGGGGATTTGGGATGTGGCGGTGTGTGATTGGTTGGTGTGGTGTCTTGCAAGGGATGTGCAAGGCATTTCTGCAGTGTGTATGCACCCCAATTCGGTTGCTATCAGTGACGAAATGCGCAAAATACCCGGGTATTCTTTTCGAGGCCGAGGTGTTTTGGGTGAGGAGCGTTTGAGAGTTTTGTTTTGATCGCAGAGGTGGATAGCTGGGGATGATGGATATCTGAATAGACCATGGTGTGTTGTAGCCATTGTACTTCCTCCTCGTAGTCGTTAAAGGGATTTCGTATCTCGGGTATGGTTCAATCTTATGAATTCCAGCTGATCAATTTGCCCTTTCCGAATTGTTGATATCGTTTAAGTGTTGTTGTTCTGTGTCCCATACCAGTTTTGTTGAGTCCTGGTATCCCTTATATCTTTCACGCATAGCCCACCATCCGGGCACATCTCTCGCAGTAGTATAGGTTGTGTCCGAATTGTACCATGCCGCTGGCCTGTGCATCCTCTGAAGTTACTCGTCCTCCGCTGCTGGAAGATGCGACTGTTTCCACACACTTTGCACACCTTGAACAACGAAGTGTCTCCACGCGAGGGGCGTATGATCGGGAGTCCATTGAGGAACGGGCGTATGAATCGCTGGTGTATGAGGAAGAGGCGGAAGAAGAGGATGAAGAATCGGAGGAGGTTGAGTTGCGTGAGGAATAGTTTGAGGGAGCTTGTAGATGAGGACGGCGGGAGGAAGAATGTGAAGAAGATCTCGAGGACTTTGAGTCGGTCTGGAGTTGATAGTGTCTGGCAGACATCGTGTAGTAGTAGGGGTTGAAGTACTTGGTGCAGATGATTGTGGATGTGATGGGATGGCGTGGAGTGAGAGTCAAGACAAGCTTGATGTATTGGAGATGGGTCGATAGAATGTTAAAAAGACCGAGTAGAAGGTTAAAAAGGCCGAGTTGAGGTTAGATGCCAGTTGTTCTCATTGGAGAATAAAGTCAAGAAGATGGTGCAGGAGGACGAAAATATCATTGATATTGGCTTGGAGTTGGCGCAGTACAATTCCGACTTGGAATCAAGGCGGACGTGCAGTTTTTGCCAAGGTCAAGTGTCAGGCAAAGGGGGCTAAAGCCAGTCAAGGGTGGTCCCAGGTTAAAACACTAAGGGGGGAAGGTGGGGCTAGTTGGAAGTTCGATGGCCTTTTTTGAAATGCGATCTCAATACGACATGAGAGGAGATCACTTCCTTGCGAGGTCTGTATGATGAAGTCAAGCGAGTAACCAGCGGGCTCGCGGAAAAAAGGGGTTTGAGAGACTAGGAGTTGTCGTCCGATGTTGGGCACCGATTTAAGGTAAGGTCTTCTCGAATCTTTCCAAGGGATGGAGGAGAGAGAATGCGACGATTGCTGATCTTAATTGTCGTGAGGTATTCGACTTTTGTTGTGGTGAAGAGAGTTGTGGTGCTAGTGAGGACACACGGAGATTCGGGGTTTTCTTGGTGGTTGATGAAAATAGAAGCCGAAGGCCGATATGCAATGCAACTCTCCAACTGGCAGTCCAAAATTCAGAGTGAGGCTATGAGATTTATTTTGAGAAAAACTGGTGCAGAACGAGATGCAATTCAGGATCCTTTTCCAGAAAATTACCAGAGCAGATCTGTATCATTATATGCTGGCACTGGCCGGTCTAATCGGGTGGTGGCCTGCTTGGCTTTTCGATTATGCTGCGTTCAAGCAAGCCTTGAGAGGGCCGCGTATCCGGACTCGTGAACTCAATCATCAGGTACCCCGCTTACTCCTCATGTTTTTCATAAATCTGGAACCTTTATTTCAGAAAACAACGAAACGAATAACATGCCAAGTAAGAGTTGGCTACTTAGTGGCCTGAAACAGCGTTCGATGCCAAGATCAATTCATATCTGTTGAAGTACGCAACAATTACGAGACGACTTCATTTATTGAATTCTAGCTCCGATTTGCAGTTGGTCCAGCTTCAAGATCTCTATTCAGCTCCACCAGTACACAATTATTCATCTCCCATAGTACAGCTCAGATGTGCCCTTTTTCTCCACTGCGGAGAAAGGCTCGGCAACCCTCAGCGGTCTCGGCGTCAAATCATGTGTTGACAAAGTCATCCTCCCAACACAGCCCAAGCAGATAAACATCTCTCATCAGATGCAGTTCGTGCCCCCAGATAAAGAGGAGAATCGTGGGCTGATCGAACGCAGGGTAATCGTTCTCCCACGGGAGGTTTTGAATTTTCAAACTGTTCCTTCGGACGTTCGGATAGAGAAATACGAGAGCACATTAACTCCGCAAGAAGTAAACATCGTTCGATTTCGGAAAAGTGGTGTGGAAAACGGTTGCTTACTTACCTCAACGCTGCATCGTTGAGGCTATGCACCAGGCACAGTAACCCTCTCATGTTTGCATCCTTCGATGTCCGAGTACTGTACACGACAACTAATATGGGCCCTTAAAACGAAGGTTACGACATCGAATAAATTCGCTCACCAGCCTACAAATGTCCTCGGACAGCCTCGCAGTATGTCCGTAAATCCAAAAACACTAAGGTTACTGATTCCAGCTTCCAAGCTTCAATTCCAACCCTGATTGAAAGAACATGATTTTCCACGCTCTGGCCATCAAGTGATCGCCGATTTGGTTTCCCGGCGCGAGTTCCCCAGATTCTCGAAACTTTATCTGGGATCGATATCTTGGGTTTCCATCAGAGTGGGTAGCTGTCAACTCCGGACAGCTCGCCGTGTCTCCGAACACCGAATATGTCCGACACTCAGTCATAAATTGACTGAAATCACTACACTTACTATGTGGTTGTATCTCAGCTTTCATTCTTCTTTCAGTTCTAGCTTCAACGCTTCGTTCATGAACTATCAATTATCTCAGCTCATTCGTTCCCCAATAGATGCGAGAATACTGGCGCTGAACTCAAATTGGAGAGACAATTGGGCTTAGCAACTTCATAGCGGAGGGCCTAGATCGAGAGATCGAGAGCAAATCTACCGGTATCATACTCAACGTCGGGAGAGGCTTTGACTTCAAGTTCAAGTTATCGGATGAAACTCCAAGCATACGAAGCGCTTCCCCAAAAGCTCGCGTCCCAAGGCTGGGGAATGATTGGCGAAACACTAGTAGCGAGTCGGTTTCTTCGGTAGACTACCTAGTCCATACTGCTGTATAGAAGATTGTGGAATTGAGGAATGGCTTTTCGGGGTCCAACGGTATCTTGTATCTCGTCTTATCTCTCTTTCTTCAGCTTCTCCTGTATTTTTTTGATGTTTACTAATTATCCATTTCCTTTAGAAGATTGATGGAAATCAAAATTCGGTGAAACTAGCGAAAAACCATCACCCCAAGTATCGACAAATAAGCTAGTGACAAATCCCATTCTTTCAAAGGAGAGAACACTCCGGTGGGTTGATGATTGCAAAGCATTCAAAAATTCTTCAAGGACCGCCTCATCCCATCGATCACCAGAGACCAAACTAGTATGCCCCACCAAATCCTTCATGGCAGAGTCTCGTCGGACAAAGTAAACATTTATACAAGCTGAAGTCGTCTCATCACTTGTGGCAGAAAAGTGCTAATGTTTGCTTAACAATCCTTTTTGCGAGATACCGTACTCGTGTAATGGAGGAAAGATTCCGGGGTGGATCGCAACTGTGAATCCCATCATTACTATGGAAGAGGATGGGTCTTTGACGTTATGGTTCATGGAGATCTTTCCGGGATTTTGGGTAGTGTGGTCTTTTCCCATTTTTCGGGTTCGGGTTTTGAGTTGAGGGATTTTCATTCCTCGAGTCCTTCCCCTCCTCGTCTGTTTCTTGTTCGGGTGTCGATATTCGGTGACATGATAGAAGACTCTTGGTCACGTCTTGTTCCAGCTCGATCAGGACGCTTCACTGCAAATGACTCGCGGTGAATATCCACGGTATGCTTCGTTTGAAAGATTACTGATCAATAATTGCAAGCTTCTAGCTATTGATTTACAACACATTCTCCGAATTCAATGGTATTCAGTTAGTCCTCTCGAACTCGATGGAGTCAGTTGCATATTTCTCGACGATCTCCTTCCTCTTCTTAAGAAGTCTAGAGTATTGTTAGTGTGCGTAAACTCAAGGGGGAATAGTTTATGACACTTACATTGAAGCTCTGGTGGATTCATGACATTCTGTTTTGCCAAAATATTCAGTGAAGAGAGATGCGGGAATAAAATCCCGAAATAAGTGATGAACGGAGGAGTAAGAGAGAGGAAGTGAAATTCACACCCCACACAAAGCCATTCTTCCTTCATAATCCCCTTCAGGTTTCGATATCGGTATCCTATTAGGATTTTGAGACCCCTGTGGCCCGATGAAATCTGCTGGTTTCTCGTTTAGCTTTCAGTAAGCCAGCCATGTGTTGAAGAATTGGGAGTTCACACCTTGAGAAATATTCATTTGGAGATCCATTAATGAGTATTGCCTTCACACGGGCGGTTCTGGTCCATGAGCTTGTGCCGTGGCCATCGGCTTTAATGGAGTGGGTTCCCGGTGGTAATTCTGAAAATGTTACTATTTCGGAGTCATACTGAAAAATATACTTACTCGAAATGAAATTCTCATCCTCTACGATTATTGACCATTGGACTTCCATTTCGTTGTTGTGATGGGGTGATGGAGGAGGTTACTTGATCTTGATTTCAAGGCAAGGGATTCCAACAATCCAAATCCAACACAGCGCGACATCTGAACAAAATCGTTCCGATACTATTAGTCTTTATCTTTCAACTGGATTTGCAGGGCCAGGATAATTTTACCATCTGCCAGTCGCCTTTACAGTGGTTGTTCTTCTTCTTCACTGCTCCATATTGGAGTAGCAAATCGACGAGAACCTCTCGGTTGACTATATCATTACTAGATTTAGCTGGGTTTGAAGCAATATATAACGCATCTCCCTCCATTCCACCCTGGGCATTTGGATGTGCTCCGTTCTCAAGTAAGAAGCTTACTACATCTTTTTTGGTCCCATTCAGTAATGAGGTCTGGAGAGCTGTTTGGCAATTCCATCCTCGAGCATTTACATCTGCTCCGTACAAGATCAAAAGCTGCACAGTTCGCAGGTGACCAAATTGCGACGCTCTTTGGAGTGGAGTAAGAAATCTCCGACTGGGAATATTACTTTCAATTCTGATGTCCCTGAGCAGAACCTCAACCAGTCCATACCAGTTATTATCACATGCCAGATGCATTATTTGAGCATGAGGTGTGCCTCCTAGAAGTATTCGGCCATAAATTTCCATCTTACAGATACATAGAATATCCATGTATTGTAATACCCTAGGCTGTTTGAGTATCCTTTCAAGAAGACGAAGTTGTGATATTCCTCTCAGTTGTGCCTGTTCTGCGTGAAAAGGAACCCCCTGGATAGCATACGATAAGAAAGGGTATAGCGATTGGCGATAGGTTTCGGAGCTGGAGTAGTCATCTCTTAAATCCTCCAAATTGACAACCATAAGATAGCGCAAGCAGGATGTCGCTAACCGATTATGGACGTGTCCGAAATGGATCAGTGTCAGTTACAATGGAAGCATCAAGCGATTGCAATCGCCTATTGCGAAGAAGAAAATCTTTGACAGATTGATGAATAAATTGAACCCTTCTTTTGTATGGCTGTACTTCAACTAGCCCTTTGGATTTGGTGATGAAATGCCGCCTAATGATCTCTTGGCTTTCTTCGACCTCGTTCCATACCCCTAATTCTTCCGGCCGAGTTCCTGCAAGCACGGCAAAGTATAATTCTTCAGGACATAGCTCTTTGTTTGCAAACAGTACCCATTGAAACATCAATACTGTTTCTTGCCTTTCTATTTCAGCCTCATATTTTTCTAAGAGAGAGGAAAATAGATTTTCAAGATCCGGTGGTACTTCGTTAAGCTTCTTTCTCATGGCTCTGACTCTAACCTCATCGTATGCCCTATTGAGTATCTCGATAACAAGTACTACCCACATGAAGACATTATCTGCCTTCTCGAGGAGTTCCCCGATAATTCCTTCATCCATGTAACGTATATTTGCCTTGACGAATCTCGTGATGTCTTCTTCGTGACCCCTGTGGCGTTCAAGAACAAATTCGTCAAATTTTGCCATGGTGATGAGAGGGTAGTGCCTACTGGAATGACATATACGAAGGGGTTGATGGGATGTTCTCGCATTTATCGACAAAGACTCGAGAAATGAAATAACAGCCCTTACGTCCGGCTCGTTGCACTCGTCGAGAGCGTCAACAAGAATCACAATTGGGGCTCTATTCTGCGTTTTAATAGCAGACAAGCAAAAGGGTTTCAGCTCTCCAACATGCCATTCAAATTTCGAACCATGCTTTTTCTTTTTGTCGATGTACAGTGGAAGGAAGTGTTCTTGTAGAAGGGGATCAGGATCGAGTAGTTGGTATGTGAGCGAACGGAGCATTCCTATAGGGCTCTTTTCTAGTGAACTTCCTCTTGCGTTGAAGAAGTATGATGCAAGTGTGAAGTCATCCGGATTTGTATTGCAGTACGACCAGATATGTTTCATCAATGTAGACTTTCCAGTTCCAGGATGGCCCTTGATCCATAACACACCATGATAGACATCAAGGTTTACACCATTATTCCAGTTTTTAAACTGCGTTTCGTGGAAAATCCAATCACAAGTTTTCGTGTGAGCTATCGATATGTCTTGCTCGCGCGTGTTCATATCTTCAAAACACAGCGACCGAAGACAATCTACACAGCGTCAGCTCTGCCGGAATAGCATTCAGTTTGACAAAGCTTCTACAAGTCTGTCATCCAACTGCTTTGGCGATTTTGAAGAGTGGACTGAGTCCACCGAATCAGCTAGATGAACTGAACGAAAGAATGGGCAATTGTGTTTCATTTGCATACACTGGGTCTTTAAGGAAGCAACGCATGCAGAAATGTCCTCAGAAACTTCTGAGCCAACCAAATACACCTTGCTTGCCTCTGCGATTCTTGCCTTTTCTTCATAACTCTCTAGCCCAATATGTTCCAAACCCTTGACAACATTGAAGCGGTAATATACTCTACTGGTGGAACAACGATTAAAGGTAGTGGCATGAAGGGTTCGAAATTTCTCTGCTGTTTGTTCTGTTTCGGTTGCAATCCTGACAATAGTAGCGGCGATCTCCTTGAGCCCACCGCCGAATGCTTCAAAAGCCGGTTGTCCTGTTCCTACACTGATCAGGCACTGGATACGTTTTCTTGCATTCGGCCCCCAGATTTCCAACGCCTCCTCAAAAACTTTCTCAACTGGATTGTTGCATCCTGTTGCGCCATCAACAAAAGATTCGCCGAAAGGGCCAATCTTGATCGGATCGAAGAAGGTGGAAGCTGCAGATGTCGCACGAGCAGCCTCCCGTATCGTACAGTCGACGTCGTTCAACTTTTCAGCTTCGTAGGATCTAAGCAAAGCAGTGTGTGCTCCAGCATCTCCACGGGTTGCACACACGAAACTACCTTGTCAGTGAGATTCCCAAGTAGAAGAAAAAGTACTCACACACGACACTTCGGACCGGCCTCGACCTTCAATTTCGCTTCTTTTTCTTTGCGCACCGAAGTAACAATTCCTTTTATATTATCTTCCAAAGCTTTGGAGCTGAATCTCCCTCAAACACTGACTACATCTTTGACTCTCCCAAAAATATCTCGCTTTCCCCTCAGAGTTTGAAATACCTCGCCTAATATCTTCAAGTAAGTCTCGATGCAGGTTTTAACATCCATTCGCAGTCGACCCAGCATTATCGCGATCAGCCCACCTGTACTTGTCCCACCGATCAAGTAGAAATAGTCGCATGGCTTGGGGGGGTTTGCAGAATCGATCGACCGCATAAGATGATCAAGTATAATTAGGCTGGATAGCTCACGAACTCCACCACCATCTGTAAAAACGATTAGCTCTAGACTCGATCAGGCTTGAAATTTCCAGGCCACATGTCCAAAGAGAAGAGTCTCAGTCCCGGTTCGCGCTGCTCTAGTTGTGCCATTCTAGTACAAATATACTAAGGCCCCAGAACACGTCGCAGAGATATGTTGCCACCGGGAAGGCTCCGCCTGACCAAAGGTACGAAGGTACTTCTGTGACCCCTCGGGATTACTGATTAGTTCCAATATCTCCGGTGGAACTGAGTTTCTCGCAAAGCAAACGATTTGATTCGATATTCCTGGTGGAATGAATAAATCACGACCACACTTGTGGATTGCCCCCTAGACGGATGCTCCTGGTGCGCGCTTATGAACTCCTTGCAGATTTTAAAATGATAGTACTGAAGAGGAAGGGAGTTCGTGATTGTGATTTCAGGTACAGTAAAGAAGACTCTGGAAAACTTGGCGCGGGTAACAAGTTAGTTACACTGTAGTCACAACACACCTGCAAGCTGCCTCAATTGACCACAGCCTCATTAGCTTCAATGGCTTCTTCCAACTTCCAGCACGAAGCTGCCATCCCTGTGCTACTTCTTGGTACTCAGAATACCCATATATTGAGCAACTTCCATTGCAGCCCAGCACCTCCCTCACAACTATCGCAAATCGATAGAAGACTGGACGCGCTCGAAGGCCACCAGTTTCTCATACGACGATGGCACATCCCATAAGTGTTGCAGATGATTCGGAGACGTTGATGAAGACGGACATCCTTCGTCCCGAGGCAGAGACTGAGGCAGCGGGCTCGAATAACATGAGATATGCTGTAAATATTTCGGTCGCAAACCCAGAGGCCGGGGATGGGAGGGAGGATATACATCGTTGGGGCCCAACCCCAGAGGTAAAAGCAATGGTCCTACATTTTGGGTTCAAGACTAATTGAAAATAGCCAACTCCGATGAGAACGGAACACCGCCGTGTTGAGACGTTGATGAGTCCCCCAAAAGCGAGCCCGACTACCTCAATTCCCTCTTTCCAGCCGGGCCCTCGCCTCTACAAGTCGCGGATTTATAGACCGTGTGATTTCTGTGTCGCAAGCCAGGTGGCATGCAAGATAGACATCTCCTCGCCATGCGAACTGTGTTTCTCACATGGCCGTGAGTGTACCTTTGTGAGGATACGGGGCACAACCAAAACCTCAGATTCCTGGCCCTTAGATTCAGCTGGGCCTCTTGGGTTAAACCTGATCTTCTCGCGTGCGAAACCACATGTCGATTTTATATTCGTACACGGAGTTAAGGGGGGCTCGCAAAAAACGTGGTCTTTTAAAAACGATCCGTCGCGTTATTGGCCAAAATATTGGCTTCTTCTGGACCCGTGCCTCAGAGAAACGAGAGTACACTCTTTTGGTTATGCCTCGAACTTGGAGAATGGCAGACTGGATTTGCATGACCTCGCCAAGTCACTACTCGCTGAAATCCATAACAGTCCTCTTACCGGCAGAGAAAGCACATCACCTTTAGTCTTGATCGGACACAGCATAGGAGGACTGATTCTCAAGAAGCTTTACAGCATCACGCGAAAAGATCCATTCTATAGCCCACTAGCAGACAGGATTCGGAGTATAGTCTTCCTGGCCACTCCGCACCGCGTTTCTGGTTCAGAAGTTGCTGATTTCGTATTTGCTGGTTCTAATGGGTACGAAAACGCCCTCGAAGTTAATCCAACCACGATCCAGTTGATCAATGAAGAATTTCGTTGCATCCCAAGCTCTGGGAATCTCGACCTTCACTCTTTTTACGAAACCATGCCAACCCCCTTTAGGATCTTTTCTAAATTCCTTCTTAGCAAGCCATACGCCACATTAGGTCTTGTCAACGAAACCAGCGCTCCCCTGGTTGCAACGCACTATGACATGTGCAGGTTCGAAAGCCCTGAAGACCCAAATTATGTACTTGTTCGAAATGCTCTCATCTCCATCACGATGAAAATCAAGAAGGAGGAAGAGTGGAAGCAAAGTGAGCCATTAAGGAAGTATCTGGGAGTAGATGTACCTCCAGAGGGTAGCCTCCAACAATACAAGAAGGATCAAACTGAAGGCTCTTGTCAATGGCTGATGGGCTCTGAAGTGTTTTGTAATTGGAGAGATATCAAAAGGCCCGCGAAAAGCATACTATGGCTCCATGGCCAACCGGGATGTGGCAAAAGCTTTCTTGCTGCCCATGCTATACAGTGTTTACAGGACCTTGAGTTGGATTGCGGCTACTTCTTTTTCCACCATGGCGTGAAGAATTTTTCAACATTGGACGACTGTTTTCGATCACTTGCATTGCAAATGGCCCTGTTGAATGGGGGAGTTGCCCGTGCACTTTCTTCCATGCAGCGAAGAAATGTCTGTATAGTTCAAGACGGACCAAGATTACTTTGGAAAGCCATTCTTGCTGCTTGTATGTTCTTTCGCCGCCCATGTTACTGGATTATTGATGCGTTGGATGAATATCCTGACCAGGGTCTGTTATGTTCTCTGCTCGCCGACCTCGACACAACTGTGCCTTTACGAATTTTACTTATCAGCCGATCGACACCTGATATTTGGAGAGATTTCTCGGCGTTGCCAAATCTTGTTGAGGACAGCATTTCTCCCGAATACACAAAGGGAGATATAGCACTCTACGTCGAGAAGAACATCAAGATGGTTTATACTAACCACGTTGATCGCACGGAGCTCCGGAACAGGGTTGCCTCAACAATTGTTGAAAAATCCGAAGGCAACTTTCTTTGGGCTAGTTTAGTTTTGAATGAACTAGCGAACGCATCTAGCGAGGCTGACATTGACTTCATTCTCACAGAGGCACATGTCGATATGGATTCTCTATTTGAGAGAACACCCGAAAATCCGTCAGCTGTAAGTCATGGTCTCGATAGCAGCGTCTCCAGCAGTGTGTTCTCCCTCGAATCAACGAATACAATCTCGACTAAACCGACCACGCAAGAACTTTCAGAACACGAACCTGGTGTTGATTCTATTGTCGATATTCTTACAACCGATGAAAACCTCAAGTCTTCATACGATATGGTTCTGAAATCCGAAAAGATTGATTGTGCTAAGTTTCAACGGAACTTCCGACGACTTCTACGTCAATTCTCCACTGATTTGAGAAAAGAACTCTCTGATGACCTGGGACAAATCCCTCGGTTTATACGTCTTCGTAAAGGGGACATTACGGGCCGCATTTGGGCTACCATTGGTGACCGGACTGAAGGGGTATCCGACCTCATGCGCCAAGAACCGATTGACGATGATGCCAAAAGGCAGCGTCTCGTAAAATATTTGTCTGAACATTTTCCTGTGACTGCAACATCCTTGGACCCAATTAATGGGCTCAATGAACCTGGCTCTGCTTCTGAATCGGATGATAGCTTTGCAGCCGAGTCGGAGCATCAATACAACAAAGGCTTAAAGTATTCTCCCGAGTTTTTGAAGACTTCGATTCGGAAATCTGAGGCTTTCGACCGTTTGAGGATCGATTTTCATTGCTGGGCTAGCCCTGGAAGTCATAAACCTGTTGAAGTTGCTAAAACAATATCCCGGATCATTGATGAACAGGATATTCTCCTGAACTTCGTCTCCGAGACCACATTTACTCCCCGAGACCACTTGATGCATGCTTCCATTGAAAAAGGGGCCCCGACCGGTCTCCTGGATCGGGTGAAGTCAACCCTTGAGGCTTATACCAGGCAACCTTGGGACTGGTGGCCCTTGAAGCAACCCCTGGCTAGCGACAGTTCTAGATTGACCTGGGCGTGTGTAAGTTTCTTTTCTTTTATGTACTCTCATTTCTTGTTTTTATCACTTGTGGTAACGGTTGGGGGTAGCAATGTGGTCATTCAAGGACTACAAGCGTGAAAACTAGCATCCTCCGGCACTATATTAATTCTGGTGATATCTCGAGCCCTATGACTAAAAATCAAAGTCCATCTCCAAAAGAAGCTATATGTAAGAGTCCCTGTCATCCTTCAGCATACACCTGAATGATATCTCCAAAAAAGTATTTTCTAAGATAATTCGGATAATCGATTGATCTATTTGCAGATACGTCAAATGATAAAGAGGAACTAAACTCGGTTATTCTAAGCGATTCAGGTAAGATTGATGTTTTGATTTCATTATCCTAGCTCTTCTGGAATAATATTTTTAATTGGGTTTACGCTGAACGATGACAGGGACTCTTACGGATGAAGATATTGAGTTTCCAAATTTGTCCGCATCACCTCCGGATAATAATCCCAGCACTGATGCGAACAATTCTTCTTCGAATTCTTTGGTAAGTTTTCAACTTGGATTCAGGTGATCCCTGAAAGCTAACTGGCTACTTCAGGATTCTTGGAAAATTGTTTCTTGCCCAATCTGTCCAGGCCTTCGTCAACTTGTATCTTCATGTACTCGCTGCAATGGGACGGGGGTGGTTGTATTGACGGATGGAGAAAATACGAGCTCCGATCTAGCCCAATCTCTCCCAACTTCTAAAATCCCAACAACGGAACCCGAAACCAGTCCCTCTTCTTCATCAACAGTACAGCCGTCACTCACGGTACCAATTCCTATACGACGCCCAACTGCGTCTCCGATGGCAAGCCGACGGACCCATCCTCTCCAGAACTTGCCGCCTCCTGAAAGTTCTGCAGGTCTACAGCCTAGCCTTCGGGGAATCACAACCCAAAAGGGCAATTCCCACACCGTGCCAGCTGGCCAACATGTTCTCCTAGGGATAAATATGGGGTATCAACTCAACCTCGTCCAAATTGATCGAAATGCCTGCGCCGATGATGCTCAATTCTTCGCTCGATTGAAAAGGGAGTATGACAAAGAGCGAGGTTTCATACGCCGATGGCTAGATGTAAAAAAATATCACCATTGCGAATTTGTCGAAGTAACTATTCGAAGACCTCAAACTGCCTTCAAGCTAACCATATCCCAGTTCGAGAAACCATGCTACAGAAGAATCATCAAGCGAGGCAAAGGCTATCCCCACGACTACCCCCAGCATCTCGTCTACTACCGCTATCGTCCAATAAAAGAGCAACCCCAATGGAAAGACCCACCCATCCTCCCAGGTGAATTCTACGAGCGCTACTACGGCTGCTCCAACTGCATGGGCCTCGGAAACCACTATCTCCACAACTGTTCACGATTCTGTCCCACAACCATCGAACGTATAGAACGCATCCCCAAGCGTACAGAACCTCTAGCCTTGGAGACACAGGGACAGGAAGAAGCTTGGGGATTACATTCTGTGGAATATATTAGTACTGTTAGAGTTATTATTTATCATGTATTTATGCTTGTTGGACCGCTTGTGTTTTGGGGTTTGTGGTTGGGGTATTGGGGGAAGGAGGGGGATTTACAAAATGCCTCTGTGCCGTTTCTTTGTATGGTTCCGGTTTTTTCGATGTTTTGGGCGTTGTTGAAAGGAGATGATTTTTCGAGCAAGGGGGTTTGAGGGTGATGCTATTTTGGTTTGGTCTGCCCCCACTCCGTGCGCACAGGCCAGAATCAACAGAAAACACACCAAAAGTCTCTAACTTCTCCTACTAATTATAGAGCAAGGCTTTTATGAATTTATTTAAAACTAAGTATAGAGGTTTATGTAACTAGGGAATTGAGTTTCCTTAGCTTTTTTCTATATTGAAGTACCTTATAGTATAGGCTACATATATCTCTTAGGGAATTTGTTAGTAAATTATTAGTCTAAAAAATTATAGGCTTAGATTAGGAGTTATAACTAAAAGATTAGTTAGAAATGTATTCTTCTTATAAACCTCTAAGTCTATCATCGTTATTGTGATATAGTATAATATATATTTACTAAGTTATAAAGCTGTAAAGAGGGTGACTTTTGGTGTGTTTTCGCTTGATTTTGGCCTGTGCGCACGGAGTAGTGACAACCCCTGTTGCCCCCAAACACTTTTGTGCCTCGCTATTGCAAGTAGGGCTTCCGTCCTTGACAGCATCAAATTCCAAGAATCAGTTACCTGGTTGTCTAGACTGGACCATAGTTGGGGACAAGTCGATTCTCGAGCAACATCGAGAGCAGGCTGTTTCGAGTAGCTGGTCACAGGTTGCTGAGGGAAGCAGCGACTTCTTTCGGGGAAAAAATGAGAAGGGTTTTCGTTTCTTGAAATCCCCAACTTCTAAGAAACTTCAAAGGTCCCCGGTAAATACGACAAATGTTTCCTCACTTCGCATCAACCTCATGGTCATGGGATATAGCAACATTTCCCATGGCGGGAGACTTCACCCGCAATGCTACTCTCGAATCTCATAGGTACTGATTCGAAAGGTCGCAGCTCCGATCCTCCCTAGTCTCTTCCAACATCCAAAATCCGAATAAGTTACAACGAAACCCGAAACCATTCCATCTTCGTCGGCAACACGGCCGTCGCTCTTCCCGCCGGCTTCACCCGGCAATTCTTCAAGTCTGCTAAACCTGCAGAGGCTCATAAATCCGTTCACTCGCATGGCCTCGATGGGTTCAGAGCTAGCTAATATAAGGACGTTAGCTAAGGTCTTAGTACCTTTGTTATTAAAGCATTTTTGTTAGTTCGTTACTATTACCAGATATGTTAATTTTAAACGCCTTTTCTAGACATAAAATATGACAGTAACAACTCAATTTAAATGCGTGAAGCGTTGAATGCTACTCTCGAGACAACACTCTTATCAATGATCAGCATCACAATTCTCTAGCCACAGCACCAGCCGCATGAGATATCGTAAGGTTTATTTCTCGCTGCAGGCGACGCTGTGGTACAACATTTTCTTGAAACAACTCTGAGGATTTTCAAAGTTTGTTGCACTTCGATCCCATGATGGGTAGCGGCGGAAAACCCAGGTGGTACCCCACGATATGTCTTAGTTCAACATTGAGGGCGCCTGCCTTGTGGCGTCCGCGGAAGCCTCTTTGCATAACGCCTAGCTCGCACGTGCTAGACATGCATTAAGGTGTGATTGACAGCGAGTTAGAAGGCTTCGATTTGCTGGGCAATTCGAGTCGTGGTTTCCTCAGAAGTTGTAATGAGGAAACCAAGACTTGGCTATGATTTTGATGCCGTGAACCTCCCACGCTTTAAAGGTTTCTGTGGTCATCTGCCGTATGACTTTGGGTAGGAAAAGCAGTGAATTACCTATTCATTATCAATTTACGTCAGTGATGCCGATTTACGGCGTGGGCTGCGGATCTTTGAGAAATGTTTTTGTGCGGTGAGATTTTGATGTTGCAAAGGCAGAGTTTGGAAGAAAAGACCCTGAAAAATGGCATGTGATAGTGGATTATCAGCAGTGACTGCCGGATTTTAGAAGTCGCCGGGATCAATTTATATTTAAATCACACTCTCCGTATTCCAAAGGTTGCGGTGAGCAGCTCTACGAAGTTATCTGTGTTTTTTGAGCTGCAGCGCACTTGGGACGAACCACTGCAGCGGTATCAATATTGTCACCCCCCAGCCCAGAGTCGCACCTGCAGATTTGACCCCCACTCAAGAATTCAACCCTTTTCTAGCTAACTACTTTGATAGTAGCGTTACTTCTCCCGAAAAGGGAAAGCACACCTGCATCATCGCTTTTCTTCCCAGTTTCCGAGGCAAGTTGGTATATTATCTTCAAGCGTCCAAACTCTCAATTGACCTCGCTGATAGATCTCGTTTTCCAATGGAGATATGATTCAATAAAGACCTGATACTCTCATTTATTTCCTTCGCTTAATCGCACCAAAAGAACTCTCACAATTCGAAATTTGAATGGTCGAAACCTCTCGTATCAACACCCCGGTCAATCTTCTCACAACCGGCCAAAATGTCCGTCATTGATATCAAGAAGGACTTGTCAGCACTCCTCTACGAACAGACCAAAGTGACACCAGATGCCATCGCGCTAGAAGGAAACCGAATCAACAATCGTGATCGAGCAACATGGACTTACCAGGAATTGGACACCAGAATCAACGAGATCGCCAACCGACTTCGTGCCCATGGAGTTGGCCGTGATACCCTGGTTGGAGTTTTGATGGGACGAAGTGCCGATTATGTGATTGCTTGTCTTGCGGCTCTGCGTGCTGGTGGAGCCTTTCTGGTTCTCGAGCTTGCTTATCCACCTACCCTTCTGGCCGACGTGATTGAAGATGCGAAGCCAATGGTCATTCTTACACATACTGGACATGCCGGTCAGATCAAAGCTGATATTCCACTCATCCTCCTCAACGAGCCAGAATCTGAGGACGGCATCAAAAAGGCGAGAAGACCTTCCCAACCAGCACCAGCCGAGGATGATCTCGATAGACTCGCCTTTGTGTGCTATTCGTCCGGTACAACTGGCCGCCCGAAAGGAATTCTCAATCCACACCGAGCACCAGTACGTTCATACGATTTGAGATTTCGCCTCAGTGACCTTCGTCCAGGTGATCGAGTGGCTTGCAATGTCTACTTCATTTGGGAAATTATCCGACCACTTCTTCGAGGAGCAACGGTTGTTGTTGTCCCGGACGAGGCAAGTTATGATCCAGTTGCTCTCGTCGATGTACTATCTGAACGGCGTATCACCGAAACTCTTATGACACCAACACTTCTGGCTGCAGTCCTCTCTCGGCATCCGAATCTTGGGGATGACCTTCCAGAGCTCCGTACATTATGGTTCAATGGTGAAGTTGTCACCACTGATCTAGCCCGCCGTGCTATGAAAGCCCTTCCAAAGACACGACTTCTCAATTGCTACAGTGCGAGTGAGTCCCACGAGATTGCCTGCGGAGATATTCGGGAAATTATAGACAACGATGTTCCTTACTGTCCTGTTGGGCCACCCATCGATCCAGAACATACTTACATTCTTGGGGAGGATGGTCAGAAAGCCAAAGTTGGTGTCAGTGGAGAGTTGTTCGTTGGTGGCGCCCTTCTAGCTCGTGGATATCTCAATCTTCCAGAGACTACAGCCTCATCATTCCTGCCAGATCCTTTCGATCCACAACCAGGAGCCCGCATGTACAAGACAGGGGATCTAGCGAGACTACTTCCGTCTGGATACCTTGAAATTACCGGTCGTGTGGGCTCTATGATCAAGGTTCGAGGTTATTCTATTGTCCCCGGAAAAGTCGAGAATGCAATTATCAAGGAACTCGCTGTTCGTCGAGCTGCTGTTGTTGCTCATGGCGATGGGCTTGAACGACAATTGGTTGCATACGTTGTCGCTGATAAAGAAGAACCTGGAGATCGCACACCCTTGAATATCGATGAGTCTGGATACAGTCCAGCATGCCGAAAGGCTATGTTGAAAAGTTTGGCTCAATACATGATACCTGCTTTATGGGTTGAACTTGACGATTTGCCTACCCATGCAGTATCCGGAAAGATTGAGTGAGTATTCTGTTTTGCTGAACACCCCTAACTTCCACTTTCCAATTTCCATAAATATTTTTCATTGCAATGTTTATTCACGCAGCGGGATTTTTTAATGAACAATTTGCTGACATGTTCATCTTTCAGTGTTCATCGTCTACCACGGCCAAAGCTTGCGAGATCGCGAAGTATCGTCAAAAGCGAGTCTGGCGGTGACTCGGATTTTACCATTCAGGCCATGATCGACCAATGGGCAGCGTCTCTCAAAGTTTCTGCAAGTGCTGTCACGGAAGAGCATTCATTTTTTGATCTCGGAGGACACTCTTTGACACTTGCCGAACTCGCTGCGAGGCTAACAAAAACCTATGGTTTCAACATCGCTGTGGCAAGTCTTGTTGTCAACCCAACTCTGGAGGGCCATCTTGAAGTTTTACAGTCTGCTCGTGATGGTCATACCGCAGCGGTACAAGCAGATTTGCCTGCCGTCTTGCGCACCGATTCAATTCTCCCCAAGGAAATTCAGCCTTCCGGTGCTAAATTGTGCACTCTTCGTGATGCCGATACAGTGCTATTGACTGGTACTACCGGGTTTCTGGGTGCTTTCTTGCTTTCCGAGCTTCTGGAAAGCACATCAGCTCGAATTCTATGTCTTGTTCGTTTCAGCGACCCCACAGGCGACAACCACGGTGCAGCAATTGCTAGAATTCGCAGAAACCTGCTTGAACTAGGACTCTGGCAGGACAACATTCTTGATCGCATTGAGGTTGTGCCGGGAAATCTTGCCAAACCAAATCTCGGTCTATCCAAGGCCGACTTTGAAGAGCTCGGGGAAAGTGTTCAGGTCATTATCCATGCAGCTGCTACTGTCAATCTGGTCTATCCTTACGCCGCATTGCAAGCCCCCAATGTTGCCGGTACCAGAGAAATTATTCGTCTAGCATGCAACGGTGGTGCCACACTTCAATATGTCTCCACAAATGGTGTACTTCCGCCATCGCAAGAAGGTTGGCCCGAAGATGCCAATCTTGAAGTGGATGACGTGCCAAGCAAGCTCGCTGACGGCTATGGACAGACAAAATGGGTTGCGGAACAACTCGTTCTGGAGGCCAGTCGTCGTGGTTTGCCGGTGAGAATCATCCGACCAGGTACTATCAGTGGACACAGCACTTTGGGTTCCTCGAATCCTTACGATCTCCTTAACTCAATCATTGTGGAATCGCTTCACCTCGGTTACGCCCCTGACATTGAAGGTTGGCTTGCCGAGATGACCCCAGTCGATTTTGTCAGTAAAGCAATTCTTGCGCTTGCCAACTCTACCGACAACCAGGTTGTGTACCATCTTGGTGATCCTAAGCCTGTTGATACGAGAAAGCTATTTGATGACCTCGGAGAGCTGGGATATCCAACCAAGAAGCTTGGCTGGGACGAATGGGTGACTCTTTGGAACGAAAAGCGAAGTACTACCAAGGGGGGTGAGGGGGCCTTTACAGTCGACATTCTTCGTGGTGGCATGCCAACTGTCGATTTCATGAAATGCGTCATCGTTCTCAACGACAGCAAGACAACTCCAGCTCTTGAAACTCTCCAACGTCCCAAGATCGATCGTCATTTGCTTGAGATTTACTCCCGTCACTGGTATGCTAGAGGATGGCTTCCGCGAGCACCTAAGCATCTTCAAAACGGATTTGCTAAGAATGGCATCAAAAAACGAGGTCGATTGAGTGGAAAGGTATGTGTCATTACCGGCGCAAGCTCTGGGATTGGGGCTGCCGTAGCAGCGGCGCTGTCACGTGAGGGTGCCCATATCGCTCTCGCAGCTCGTCGAACAGATGCCCTCGAAAACGTGAAGAAGAACCTCTCCCCCAACGGCGGCAAAGTACTCATCCATCCAACTGATGTTACGAAGAGAACTGATGTCGAATCACTCATGCGTGCCGCCAACGAGAAGCTTGGCCCCGTTGACATTCTCGTTTCATGCGCAGGTGTCATGTACTTCACCATGATGGCCAATGTGCACAACGAAGACTGGGACCGTACCGTCGATGTCAACTGCAAAGGCCTCTTGAACTGTCTCTCCACCACCGTACCTCCAATGTTGGCTCGTGGTTCAGGTCATATCGTAGCCATCTCTTCAGATGCCGGTCGCAAAGTCTTCCCTGGGCTTGGTGTCTACTCTGCGTCTAAATTCTTCGTTGAAGCCACACTACAGGCTTTGCGTGTTGAAACTGCTGGTTCGGGACTGCGAGTTACCTCTGTCCAACCGGGAAATGTTGCGACGGATTTGCTGGGCATGAGTACGGATCAAGAGGCGCTGAAGAAATATGGTGAACCTAGTGGTGCGAAGGTGTTGGATCCTGATGATGTTGCAAGGAGCATTGTTTATGCGCTTGTGCAGCCGGAACATGTTGCTGTTAATGAGGTTATGATAGAGCCGAGGGATGAGCCGATTTAATTTTTTCCCCCAAACGAACTTGGGGGTAGCAGGGGTAGAAGGCAAGTGGAGTTTCAAGATGCAATAAATGGATGGATGATTATGATTATGAGTAATGAGAGAGGTAAAGTGTACTCTTTTGTAATTAGACATCAGATTTGCTCTCAACATAAAACTTACAATTTAAGTCATCCCCCATCATTGATAAGTTTCCGAACAGCACACTACTCACAACTCAACAAATACAAGAAACAAATCACTTCAATTCCGATCCCTTCCACCATAAATTCCAATATCTTCTCCTGACTCCCACAAAAAAATATCCTGCCTAACACTCCGTCTCAAAGCTTTACTCCTCCGGACCTTACTCTCCTTAGTATCATGCCTAGATCTCTACCTCTCCAAGCCCCTTCCCAACCGTCCCTCCTTCAAGCGAAAAATAAAAGTCACCCATTCATTCCTCGGTCCTAGGAGAAATAGAACTGTTATTCTACACTCCTCCCTCATCCCACACTCTTGCACCCAAAAATAAAACCCCATCCAACCAAATCACCCCATCTAGTCTCACAACAAAAAGCACCCCCTCCTAATCAGCTTCCACGGGGGAGGATTCACCGTCGGATCCCCGCACGAAGACACCCGCTGGCTAACGCAAGTAACCCAACAAACCAACGCCCTCGCAATAAGCATCGCCTACCGTCTAGCACCGCGCCATCCCTTCCCCTTTCTGAATCGAGGATTCCATGTCCGCAATTCTCTACATCTGGTCACACGCCGAGGATCTTAACATTGATCCCGAGAAAACGGTGTTAAGTGGTTTCAGGCGCGGGGGGGGAACTTGTGTTGGACCACGTGCATCAGACTTCAAGAAGAAATTGAGAAATTGGAGAGACAGGGTAAGGAGAAGGTGGGAGGGAAGATAGTAGGCCTCGTACCTTTTTACTCTAGCGTTGATTGGAGCAAGACACGGGTGGAGAGAGATGCTTCGAATCCGAATCTTATTCCTGTGCTTCCACACTCGGTATGGAAAGCTCCCTTTTCCCTCTTTTTCAAGAATCAGAGCCTTCCTTTTCTTAACCACTTACAGCTCTTTAAACTCTTCGATGACTCATATCTTCCCCCCAATCCCGACATGAAGAACCCTCTCCTCTCACCGGGCCTTGCCCCCGATGAGCTATTGAAGAAAGCCATTCCCCCTCGAGTCTGCATGATCAACTGTGCGGGCGATGAGCTACTCGCAGAAGAAGAGGCGCTCAAAATTCGCTTACAGGGGTTGGGGAAGACGGTGGAGGGATGTATTGTTCCTGATGTGGGTCATGGGTTTGATAAGAGACCGAGTTTTTGGCGGGGTGATGAGAAGAGGGATTGGGCTTATGGGATTGCCGTCACGGAGTTGTTGGAGATGTGGAGATGAAGCAGGAACTCTTGTGTTTTTATTGTCATGTACATCTGCGAGATGATCTACCCATGCTTGGTGGGTAACTGACTCTTGAAAATGGAATTTACTATTGGTAGGTGACCTACCAATAGACATGGATCTGTAAAAGTAATAATACTCAACGTTCGATCGCAATTCCCAGGGAAAGAGTACATATTATTTTGAGATTAGAACTGACCCACTGAATGTTCCAAAAGTTGTGGAAGCATGGATTCTTTTTGCGGAATTTATTGATATCTTGCTACTTATAGGTGACCCATCAATGGGTCTACTATTTACAGATAATCTGTGAATACAAATTTCGTTCTTAGTACCAAATAGCTACACATTGCCACCGATGATGTTAATCTAGCTTACACTACCTTTGGGTTTATTTGCAAAATAATTTCAACTTCGTGAAAGAGGTTATTTGACTGGAAATTGTCAACTTCCAATAACAACCGAGTAAGAGTGCGGCAAGTTCGGATCTTACAATAACATCAAAGATCACAATGGCAGTCTTGTGCTTACTACAAAATTGACTTGTTTGAATGGGGTCTCGAGAAAATGAATAAAGCGACAATGCCTTTATAGGTTCTTTGTTGTACAGCAATTAATAGAGTAGAAGGGTACAACAAAGCTATTGACTTAAAAATTATTATAAAGAATCCCCTTAGCCCAAAGACCAAAGACTTTCGAAGAAAAAGTCATTTATCATTTCCAGATTCATATAAATATTCGATCATTGCCAAATCTTACAGAAAGTAAGAAAAGATTATTCGATTTTATCTAATAATCAATTTACTATCAAACTCAAGAATAATGTTGCCAGAAGCAGAAAGTATGCCTGAAAGTACACAAGACAACAACTCACCCCCCGCGGAGGAACTACCCGAACATTACGAGGAATATAAGATATAGCCAAAATGGGAAAAGGTAAGTAAACCTGAACGAGTCACGTTCGGAGTTGAGCTTGAATTTTTCCTCGCTTTTCAACGACTCGACGCCGACACCCAAAATCCTCGCCAGATCTATGGGATTGTCACACCCGATGAACAATTGGATTTTAATGAGCAGCTAGACTTCAATACATGGTTTGCCCAGAAGCGAGAAGCTCAGAAGCTCGTCGCTCACACCCTTAAAAACGCTGGAGTAGGCGCTAATTATGCCCGGGAAGAGCCTAGAGACTTTAAAGTCGAGGCCTGGTATGTGGAAAATGACGCGAGCTTGGTAGCACTGGACGAGAAATATGAATTTGTAGGAATTGAAGTTAGCAGCCCGCCGCTCTTCTACACAGAGGAAGCCCGTTTACTTGCAAGTGGTATTACGCAATTGCTGGCCTCGCGATACGGTCTTCATTGTAATGCTACATGTGGACTCCGTAAGTTTTCCCTTTTCCCTATATTTGTTTTTACTAACTTTGAATAGATGTACATGTTGGGAATGGTTATAGAGCGTTCCATCCATATGTTCTATGTAACCTATTTGCACTCATATGGACCTTTGAAGAGCGGCTTGAGATTTTGCACCCAAAAAGTCGTCGCATGAGAGCAAACCCATACTGTAAAGGCCTATACTCTGATTCAAGACTTGGCAGGGCTGTACCTTATACTCCAGAAGGCAAGAGAATGGGTTTAGAAAAACTACTAAAGCTTAGGTATCAGAATACGACCGCTGAAATCCTAAACTTAATGGAAGCCGCGGATTTAGGTGGGCGCCTAGCTTATAATATTCAACCCCTCATGGAACCATTAGACCCCGACAAAGCTACGATTGAATTCCGTGGTCATGAGGGTACAATGAGTTCCGAGCGTATTGTTAACTGGATTAATGTGTGTGCAGGACTCGTTGAATTCGCGGATACTGTTGACCCTGACGAGCTTGATAAATTCCTCTGGAGTTACATTAACGACAATGACTTTACTGTCATCGATCTCCTTAGAGCAATCGGCCGACCTGCTGAAGCCGAGTTTTACGAAAGAACATTGCAAGACCTCTCAAGATCTACGGCGTCCCGAATATACCAAGCTCCAAAAACGACTAAAAAAGTCCGCTTTGCATAGAGTAGAAATAAAGTGTTTCTACGATCTAACTATAACCTAAGAGAGAACTAGAAAAGAGAAACTAGCAATTTCCCCTCTTAATTATCTAGGTACAGAGCTTTTCCTCCGATTCTCTCTCTCTCTTCCCTTCTCTTATTATTACCGAGCAATAACATTAAGAAGGCGGTGTAATAGTAAGAATACGCCAGAAGAGAGGAGACGACATCGAGAAGGCGACAGATAAAAGAACTACTTCTCTATTTATAGCTAGGTATAAGATAACAACCTAAGGTAACAAGATAGCAGGATAGTAAGAGAATTTAGCTAAAAATTTGTCCAAGAGGCTAAAAAGGTAATATTTACGATTTGCAATTTGCGTTTTGCGATTTAGTCATTTTTGGAGCGTACTACATTTAGGATGCCGTAAGATCCAAGTTATAATACCTTTTTATTCAATCTATATATTTCATTTCCAATCCCAACCAATAGCCTCCATTCCTTAATGCCCGAAACCCTAAAAGGCAAGAACTCCTCATCTGTAAAGACTCAAACTAAAATTTGTTCTTTACAAATCATCCCCCATGTTCTATTATTTGCTACATCAATGCTACGTTGTTGTAAAGGATCTCATACTTCCTTCCTAGTTACTTTTCCATTTGCTTTCTACTGACTGCGTCTTGTAGAGTCACGAACCAGCCTCCCCTTTTATCAACGATTTAGTTTCGACATCTTAAGAGAAGAGAGGAATAGGGTTTCACCTCCCCAAATAAAATGAATCTCTGTTTAAATCATTCAATAATTTACGAATACTTTCCAAGACCCTTTTGGATTTGCGACTGACTCGGTTTTCAAGGTGTTGTCGAATCTCCACTTGAACTCTGAATCAATGTCTTTAACTCTTTTGAGTAGGAAAAGAAATTAATTTTCATCCACACTGTTAAAGCAATACTGAGCAGAATTCTTCCGAGAGATGACATGAAAAGTGCAGTTCTAGTTCACAGGTCAGACTAACAACAGTACTGACAGGATCCCACATCGACGGTAGGGCTCTCGGTCCTCGGCCGAGTGACACTCAACATCAAAGCCGACTCAGCGGAGGAAGAATGGTACGTATCTGAATTCTACTAACCCGAAGTCAAACAATGTAAGTATATAAAAGGCTAATGATTCTACTTTGAGAAAACTGCAATACCGTCGAAAGAAGACATACTGTCGGTTTCACTTCATAAAACCAGCAATTGAAATTCTATGCACTCAATTCCCTGGTATAACCACTCTCAGTCACCATAATATGCAGCGCAGTTTCCACGAACCAACGACTGAATTTTCCCCACTTAGATATTCCTTTACATCGACACGCTGAGTCAATTTGCTTCTTTCACAGCGCACTCTCAGGGCACTTTAGCATAGAATTCAGTGGAATGTTGTGTCCTTTCACAAACACTCAAACAGACGCTCTGATAAAAAAGCCCCCCATTCATTTCAATTTCTTTGAACTCTTCTTGTATAGGTACATAAACCAAAAATCTAGAGGCAATGTGAAAACCAGTTAAACCTATAACGTTCTCATTATCCTAGTAGCTAGCAAAGTAGAAGAGAGCCTAGGCAAAACCGGATATCAGCGGGATTTCGGGATTTAATTTATCCGGAACAGCACAAAAGAGAATTTGGAGCAAACGTAGATTCACGATGCCACCAACCAATATTCAAGTGGATATAAATGGTAGAGGGCCGGAACAATACGAGTATTCGTGTAAGGAGATAGCAGGGTACTGCCAACGCATGCAGACCAAGTTATCCACTCGACTCAAACTCCGTATCGTCGTCGCCCAAATCCCTTGACCAAGTCACTCACACAGAATGGAATTTGAAACATTCATCCGTCCAACCGTATGAAAGGGCAACGGAACTTGATGATTTATCGGCGCGATATTCTCGAACCACCAGATATTTCTGCTCGCTCTCTGACAAGTTTTGCATATTAGGTTTCCTTGGTAAACCCAAGGGTCTGCTTCATCTCCCTAATATCCAGTTTTGCAATCTCAAATTTTTCAACCTAGGAAGGAGAAAACGAACTGTTTCAAGTTTGCAGTCCGTGCAATTTTTACGTAGCGCACAAAGTTGTTGTATCCTATTTGGTTATAGCCTCTCATCACCAGTGTAAGGCTTTCAACCGAGAACAGGCACGATTAAAAGCTGTCGCGTACTCGTCAAGTCGTAGTCCTCTGACGCGATCGCACAAGCCCCTTCAATATTGCCAAACTCTTCGCGTATACGAAATCGGACCAGTAGAGTGTGTCCTTCTCCAAAATTGTATGCCATTTCTTGCAGATGTCCTTCAAATGTTTCAGCGCCGCGCCTCGTTCATTCTCGCCACGCTCGTATGTTCAACTATACGTGTCCTTGCAGAATATCGCCGGCATACTATCCATCACTTACTATCCTGCCGTGGTCTGGAGAAGAGGCGAGGGAAATATGTTTTCTGGGAGGGCGTTCGACCAGATGTAGCTGAGTATCGGTAGGAGAGCGATTGTGTTGAAATGGGCCAGGTCTCGATGGCAGATCGACATGTCCATGGACTCCTCCATGTAAACTCGCGTATATGCTGGAGGCTCCATTCCGATGGTTTCCTTGTAGTATCGTTGATTGTCTTCTGTAATCTTTGTCATTTGAATGCTCTTATCCGCGTCCTTATTGCCCACCTTCAATTGTCTTTGTCGCGCCATCTCCAGAAGTCCAATTTTTGAATGCCATTGAGGCCTTGGATGTCTTGCATGTAGCCTCAGAAATATTCGATGCCTCGAAGTCGTCTATGTCGTACTCCCCATGCTGTCGTTCCAGTGGTAGTCATGGCGCTAAGACGAGGGGATCGAAATTTCATGGGTGGCTCGGCAGAAAAAGAGAAGAGGTCTAGTAGCCATATTAAGGGATTCCTAGATATTCTGCGTCTGAATCTTGAGGGGGGTTCGGGGTCCTGATACTCGTGGTTGTCGGATCGAAGTGCGGTGAGCTTGGTCTGCAGCTTTATCAGTGGCATACATGTGTGTGGTGCCTTTAGAGGGCGATGGGACTCTTGCTGCCGAAATACCTGGGCTCGATTATCGCAAGGCTGTAATTTAAAGGCCGTCGGAGGTCGGACTTTACGCCTTGTGAACCGAGAGGTGTTGAAAGGCCCCTATTATGGCTCTAATCGCTATAGCTGCTCCCCCCCCGTGGTCTGTTCTATTCTCAAGAAATTATGAAGAGTTAAGTTTGGGGTGTATTCTGCTAATTTTTGCACCTTGCGGACTTTGATGTCCGCAATAGTTCGAGGCCATACTAGCTTGAGCCTCCTCAGGTCCATGCTGCTATCCTTGCAAGTCTACGAGCTACTCGTAAGTAGCAGGCCTCCAACTCCAAAGGTTCTCTTCTGGGCTATTTAGTTATCAAGATCACCGAGCCTATTGCACAATTTTGATTTTGACTTCCTAATTTCTCGGTTGTGCGCTTTGCGCTCTCGCGTAAATCTTGCACTTTCCTAGTTAGGCTTCATTCACCAACAATCATTCCAATATTTTCCTCAATAGGTCGCTGGTAGTGAAGAGAGTGGCATTGGCCAATTTATGTATGCTGTCCTATCAGCTCAATTGCCAGTTATCTGATATTCGATTTCCTTGCGGTCAATAAAAGAGTATTGCCTTAAAATATGCGGTTTGGAGATGGCTTTGAAGAATTGTGCCTCATCCTTAAACTGTACCCTGATTCCATATGGATCGAGCAAGTAGTTTAAGGACTTTTTCTAAGAAATAAAGATATTTGAGAGGAAGGTAACATGGTTGCTGTGAAATTAGTCAAGGAGTTAACCTAAAGACAGGCAATTCGCTCTTTTGACTCTTGCAATTTTCTTGTGGTTTACCACCTTGATAGTAGGAATCGAGTGTGTCCGTGCTGTACAGTAGGTAAAAATTCGCACACTGCTCTTCTCAATTCTCGCCGCCGTTCCACTCCCAATTCCAAAACCCATTCCATTTTCCACTACTACGGTCCTCCCGCATACCAATTCCCCGTTGCTCTTTCCAAAATGAATACCGCCAGCGGAGCTTCAATGCCTGAAACGCCCCAAGAACGATTGGAGGAGGAGAACAAGCGCCCGAAGGATGTACGAGGTTATGCAGAAGTCAATGTCTTTATTTTGAATTGGGAAAACGAAGACCTCAATCACGAAAAGGAGATAGGTGCCCTACGCAGGGTTTTCACCCAGGAATATGGTTACCGAGTCAGCCAGCTTGAAATTTCCGAAGAAGAATTCGTAGACGAACCGGCGGAGCAGGTAGCCGAATGCCTTCAAATCGAAATGGAAGACCATGACGGTCCAGAGATCCTTTGGATCTTTATTTATACCGGTCACGGCTACTTGAGCGACGACAAGACGTTGATGTTCGCAGCGTAAGTCACAGAAACTCCAAACTTTGAAAGACAGCCAGCTAATTTCTATAATAGAAGAAGTGATGACAGCTGCCCCGACTTTTCGAGCACAATCGTGCATGATATCGTCACGAACTCCACCTCCGACGCCCTAATGATATATGATTGCTGCGATGCTGGCGTTGTAGGGAGAATCGACGAAACCGGTGTTGTCACGGCCGTGATTTCAGCTTGTGGATGTAATGAAAACACCTTTGGACCGGGCCCTAAATCCTTTACGAATTCTCTAATAGAGATCTTGAAAAGCCCTCCTACAAACAATTTCTCTGCTCGCGATCTCCACGCCTGGACTCTAAATCGTCTTAAATCTACGAAGGGCACAACAGCAACACCAGTTTATACAACCTTAACCCAGGATGGGGGTAGGGAGATTTTTCTGAGTAGAAAGTAACGAAATTGCTAATAAAGAGCATATTAGAGAAAGAGACGAAATGCTGTATATCGGAGGAGACGAGATAGTAGAGAGAAGAGTGTAGAAATAGAGAGATAGAGAGGTTTAAACCCGGGGATAGAGAGGATTAGTAAAGAGGTAATAAGCTAGATTATTTATTACAAAAGATATATCTTAGAATTTCATATACGCCGACGTTTATAATTACTAAGATTAAGAAAGCTCTTATTACTTAAGAAGATAATAACCTTAAAAGTACTATTATTATAGAGCTTAATAGTTTATTAGAAAGAGTATTATTTCTTTTCAATAGTAAGAGAACTTAATATATAAGTAGAAGCTTATAAGAATTACTTTTTAAGCTATTTCTATTATTATTTATTTATTAATATAACGTGGTTTATCACCGAGTAGCGTACTTTCCCCCTACTCTACTACTTTAATATCAGATTAATCAACTATAACAAATAATATTAATTAAAACTACTCGGAATCTAATAAACTAGATATATCTATAACCTCTTAATAAGTTCGTATATTATAACTAGTCTTTCTATAAGTGCTACACCGTCGCCTAGAGGTTTGCCTCTTATTTTACCTACCTCTCTTAGAACACTTGTCGCGTCGAGCCTGTTCCTTTGCCTTCTTTTAAGCTAATACGTTCTATATATCCTCTATATTAAGTACACCTTCTTAACAGACCCGAGTCTTTTTAGCTCTATAGCGCTTGCTAAGTGCTTTATTTGCCTTATAAAGAGTATAGACTTCGGCTAATAACAAAGTTATCTTATAAGCTAATAGCTCTATACCCTTTGCTAATATAGCTATAGTCTCGAAAATAGGGGTTAGCGAGCTTCCTTAATAGCGTGAAATACGATTCTTAACTAAAGTTGTTTATAAAAGAGCGTTAGTTAGGTTACGAGGGGTCTATAAGACCTAAGAGTTAGCGGCTGTAGAGGGGGGTCTAGTAGGTATAGGAGTTCGTAATCGGATATCAAGCTTTAATATTATAGCCTAGAGATTAAAAGATACTAAGCCAGCTCTGCGGAATCTAGCCTAGGCGTTTTAAGTTGTTATTAATTGCTTATAAGCTACGTGAAAGACTAAAAAGAACTCGACCTTAGTAATATAGTTAATATAAGCTTTAATAAAGGTCTTAATTTAACGTCTATATATACGTTTAAGAATACTAAAACACCTAACGTCGAGTAGCTAGGTTAAATAAGAGGAATAAGAAGGTAGGTAAAGAGTAATAATATTATTAGCTTTATAATACTCTTAAAATACAGCTGATTTATAACTCTTATATCTATCTAATACTAGTATTTAATATAGCTCTTTCGCGTAACCACGAGTATATTTATCAAAGTATTATAGCTATTCTAGGCCTGTCTTATTATCGGTCTATTTATTACTTATAGGTTTAATAACCTAGTCGTGTAGAAGGCTACTCTTAGTATACTAATTCGCGAGATAATTCTTCTCTTAAACTACTAAAAACAGAGGTACGTCCCGACTCTCGCTATTAATATAAGCAATTACTATAGCCTATTCCCGATTACTAGGCTGAACTGCCTTGCCTCTACTACGTCGATTAGCGTAAGTTATAACTATTACTAGGCAGATAATTCCTATTATAAACCCTGTCTTATTAAAGTTATAAAAGTCGTAGTCTAAAACACTATATTTTGCTCTTATATTCTCTATAAGTCGAAACTACGCGCTAATAAGCTCTAGATCTTCGTATAAGGCTCTTTGAAAGTTATAAACGCGATTAAACGTGTCTTTAATTCTAGTCGACGTTATACGAATTAATATACTTAGAGCTTACTAACGCGTTTTCCCCCCCGCGATTTAAGAATATAATTCGCTATATCTTCTATACTAGCTAGTTAAGAGGCAAATCCTCTTATATCTAGATTAAGTATATATTAAACAAGTGTCTTCTTCTCTAAGTCGTTTAATTTATAATAATTAGGTTTAGTTTTAAGGTAATAGGTTTAGCTAGCTATTCTATATCGAAGTGTTATTTTAAGGACTTTGTAGATTTTTATAGTAGAGTAACGACTAAGTTTTTTAGATATTCGAATAGCCTCGATAGCTAGGATAATTCGTGCTTCTTAGGTTTAGATTTCTATAGTTAGTTGTTAAGAAAACGCGTATTAAAGTTAGTAGGTAGTAAAGTAGAGGAAAGTGTACTACTTAGTAATATACGCTACTCGGTGATAAACTACGTTATTTAAAATAGATTAAGAAGTCAAGATATTAATAAAAGCTTATAAGAATTCTTAGAATAGATCTCTATCTATTTCTTTAGTTATCTTATTCTATAATAGTTTATTTCTGAATCTTTTTATAATATAAATAAAAGAAGTAAATTACTTTAAAAGACTTACTAATACTATCTCTCTTTAACTATTTTCTTCTTATTAAGATTATTATAACTTAATATATTAATTTATATTCTCTAAAATAGATAGAAGACTTAAAGAAATCTAAGAGACTTTGTAGTACTATTCTCTTCTAAGTCTTCTTTCTATTTATATAACTTTATTTATTTATTAATCTTTTTTAAAATAAATAAAAGAAGTAAATTACTTTAAAAGCTTACTAGTACTATCTCTCTTAGACTTCTTCTTTCTCTTTAGTAAACTTCTTCTAATATAATTTATTTATTATTATTTCTTAAAATAGATAGAAGAAATAAAATAATCTAGATTACTTACTAGTACTTTCTCTTTAAAACTTATTCTTTTTCTTTAGAAAGCTTTTTCTAACTTTATTTATTAATTAATCTTCTTTAAAATAGATAGAATATTCAAAGTAATTAGAATAGCTTACTAGTACTACTTCTTTAAGACTTCTTCTCTCTCTTTACTAAGCTTTAGATAACTTTATTTATTTATTAATCTTCTCTAGAAGAATTAAATTACTCTAAAAAGCTTACTACTACTATTTCTTTAAAATATTCTAACTCTTTTTACTTACTCTTTTCTAATATAATTTATTAATTAATATTCTTTAAAATAAATAGAAGAAAAAAGTAAATCTAAGAAGTTTACTAGTACTATTTTCTTCTTTCTCTTTAGTATACTTATTTTAGTTTAATTACTTAACTATTCTAATTTAAACTAAATAGTAGAATTAAAATAATTAAAATAGCTTACTAGTACTATCTCTTCTAAATCTCTTTACTCTTATTTCTAAGGTTTTTCTAATAGCTATTTATTTTCTTAAAATTAGTTAAAAATAGAGAGAATAAATATAATATAGAATAGAGAATATAAAATAGACTTACTAATTATAAGTTTTTAATTACTAGATAATTTAAAATATTATCTAAGTACTAGTATTCTAGTATTCTAGCTAAAGTCTAGACTTGTTTCTATTCTACTTTCTACTTTTTCTTATATATAATATATCTTTCTAGCTACTTACTTCTCTTCTTATCTATTAGTATAACTTAGTAGTTATAAAAGTAATATAAGAAGAGTATATTATTATTTATATATACTAAGTAAAGCTAGCTATTATATATACTTAAATAGATCTTAAGTAAGAGGTTACGTATTTCTACTATTTACTCTTAAATATACTAATATTATCTATCGCTCTTTTAACTAAGAGATAAAAAACTAAAATAAGAAAGTAGTAAGAAAAGAAGGGATTAGATAGACTCTTATAATTACTATATTATTTTAAGTGTTTATATAACCTTTCTCTTCTTGCTATTATATTTTAGAAAAGATAAACGAGATATAAACGCTTTATATAATCTCCTACTCTTATAATCGCGATTACTTTCTCTTCTTTTTTATCTTCTTTTATTAGCTTTAAGAGCGAAAGTACGAGAGTAAAGTATTCTAGAATATATAGAAAAGCGTAGTATAGAAGCTGAGAAGTAAGAAGTATAAAATCCTAGAGGCCTAGAGTAAATAAGTAGATCCTTGACGATGCGAAAAGGTAATCATTACAACTTGAACAGAGGGACTGAATGGAAGAAAGGAGAATTGAATAAAGTTTCGACGGTTACTTAGACTAGATAGTTCTCAAGCAAAACAGGGAATTTACTGTCGAAACCCCATTCATCTCCAACAACTACATTCTCATCCTTTTCAGTACAAGAACAATATATCCCAAAACCAGGAAAGTTTAACACGCCACAGCCTAAGCCGTAACCAAGCAGCAGAAATTTTAGATGAGGAGGAAGCGACTTAAAGAAAATAATACTGATCCCAGAAAGATATCAGCCGTGTCCACCGTTCAAGATAAATCAGGGCAGCCATTTTATTTCATTATTCTTTAGAAAGAGTAGGTTTACCGATTCTAGGTTGCCTAGGAATGGAGGGTTGGCTATTTGTAGGTAGCCTGTGAATAGACACCGTCAAGTTGTGCTATTTACAGGTTACCCATCACAAAGCAGAAGAAAACAATCATTTGTCTCTGTTGAAATCCAGTAACCCCCTTCCATTCGTTCATTCGTTTTGTTCGAGTTTTAGAGTCCAATTTTCGTTCCAGTGTCGATAAAAGAAAAATCGCAAGAAATTTTCAACTTAAACCCATTAAAATACCCTCCAGCTCTAAGCAATAACACATTCTTATACTGAA
Source organism: Calycina herbarum (assembly GCA_001414485.1). Classification (NCBI taxonomy): domain Eukaryota; kingdom Fungi; phylum Ascomycota; class Leotiomycetes; order Helotiales; family Pezizellaceae; genus Calycina; species Calycina herbarum. The sequence goes on along the minus strand of LLEY01000073.1, from coordinate 125,366 downwards.
ACTCTATATACTCTTCAAAAACAAAGCAATAGTCGAACATTGTTATAGTAGGGCGTCCCAGATACACCAAAAAGTCGGAATCGACCAAATCGCAAATCGTAAATCGCAAATCGCAAAAGTCAAGTATTTAGTAGAACTCTATAATGGTTATTTAAGCCCCTAAGCTTATTCTATCCCTTTATAAAAGAGATAGGAGAGCATTACAATACCTCTTTCTCTCTCTCTTACTACTCTTTCCCTTCTTCTATACATTGTATATAGGTAAGTGTATAGAGGAGATGGGGAGAGAGGGCAAGGCTAGTAAGCAAGCATTTCAGTGGAAAGTTTTTCCTAGCATAAGGTAAGGGGAGTTTAAGAAAGTAGCAATCAATCCCCCCCTCTTACCCTCTCTCCCTCTCTCTATTATTTATCTAGAAATAATAGTAAGAAAGCAATACAATAGCTAGGTAATAGTAAGGAGGCGACAGCAACAGTGAAGAGGCGATAGAGCGAGGGGGCGATGTCACGCTATACACGTGATACTTGTTATCTTATAGAGGAGACTATTCAGTCTTAATATAGATAGCTTTACAGGTGTAGAGTAGTAAGAGAGAGGGGGAGAGGGGAGAACGAGGGTAAAGGAATTTAACTATTTTATACTTATAGAAAGTAACACTTTGCGATTTGCGATTTGCGATTTGCTATTTGCGATTTAGTCAATCCGACTTTTTGGTGCGACTGGGATGCCGTAGATAGCAATACTCTTATTATTATTAAAACTCTCAAATATATTATCTAGTTCATATATTTTTAATAATTGAACGTACTAACAGCGATACTTGTGATAGAACATTTCTTTTGAAGTATTACAATCGTAAAATACTTCAAAGTTCAAAATTGTCTTCCTATTTTGTAGATGTCTAATAGTTGAACACACTAACCGCGATGGTTGTGATAGCATATTTCCCAATGGTTTCCAAGCCCCATGTAGCTTTGTGACTGTCGGAATTTTCAAGGCAATATTGACTCTCAACTTGTACTCTAAAACAACGCCTTCAACACTTTTGTGTAGAAGTTCAAGTCCACTAGTATTCATTCACAAAAGCCTACAGAAGAAGCTCAAATAAAAAGAAGGCCCATTCATTTCAATTTCTCTCAATATCTATTCCATTCCCAAACCCCCCAAAAAAAGTTGTACTCCCCATTCCCAAACAACTCCTCATCTGTAAAGATAATAACTCAATCTAAAACACGCTTTTCCTAGCCTCGCGGCCTTTTATTCTTATTTTTTCTGTCTGTATGCATCCATGCCGATAAAGAGAAGACCCAAACCAAAAAGCAAACCAAACAAACCCCAATTCCCATTCGCGCGAGCGATTTTTGCGATTTTTTGCGACTCCAATTTTTTGTCCCAGTATTGACAAAAGAAAAAGGTAAACACGACATCCCATCTAACCCCTAAAACAATTTTTACGCCATGACGTTCCCAACCCGAAAGAATCTACTCCCAAGCAACCCCCTCAAAAACCGTCTCCCCAACCGTACAAGCCCTCGCAAAAGCCGGTGCCCAAAGATCAAGCCTATACAAACCCCAACTCCACCCTCCCTCCTTCATCTCCCCCACAGTCTTCTTATCCATCCAAACCTTGACCTCCAAGCTGTCCTGTCTCTTGTCCAATTCAAAGGTTGAGTAAACCACACATCCCTTCTCCCGAAATCTTTCATGGTCCTTGTTCGCAAAATCAGTATCGACCTCTCCCCATGAAGGATCGAGAAGCTGGCGTATATTCTGAACATGTGCTTGTCCACCTGCGAAACCGGAGGAACGCAGGTACTCTTGTGACCAGAAGATTAAGAGAAGGTGTGCGGATCCGGAACCAGGATCGTAGGTTGATAGTGTCGAGGCGGTCATCTTGAAGGTGTATTTTTGGATGGAAGACGAGGAGGGGAGGATAGGAGTGGTGACTTGGAAGGGGAGGAGGGGCTGGAAGATTTTTGCGAGCACCAAGAGTTCGGCGGAAAATGGTTTGGTGCAGAGTTTCTTTTCGGGGTGTTCGCGTTTGATGGCTTGGATTGAGGTGGGCGATGCTCGTGGCGGACGACAGGTGGTGATGACCTTGTTTTCCAAGATGTTGGATAGGGCTTCTGAGAGCCAGTGGCTTGGATAACCAAGCTTTCGGAGTTGGACGAGGAGATGAAAGAATGTCGTGATATTCAATGGTGAGAAAATCATCCCCTGGACAAAGGAGACATCCACGTTGAATGGTAATACCATCCTAAAGAAAAGAGCATAGATCCATTTCATGAAACCCTTCTTTTGGAGTAAACGAGAGAAAGGTTGGGGTTTATAACCCATGTACGAGTAACTAACATAACTTGCCATGGGCATTGAATGCATGTAGGGAGTAAACATGGGAGACTCTTCTTCTTCTTTGTCGACGATAGACACATTCGTAAGTTGAAAGAGTTGTTTTTCGTCCGTGATACATTGATATTCGGCCAAGAAGGAGTTGACTGATTTCCACGTACCGGAGTTTCGGAGACAGGTGGATAGAAGCATTGAGACAGGGGCGTCAGCTAGAATAGGGGCGAAGTGGAGACAAACCGAGAGGTTGCCGTTTAAGTAGTCTCTGTTAATATTGTTAGCATGCGAAACTTGAAATGGGACCAAGTGGTGACGGACGGTACGTTACTCAAATGTATCCTGTTGAAAGAAGTAGGGAAATGCTCAGGTCTGACTTCGAAGTTTGAGACTTCCCCATTCTCACCTGTCGGATCCCCACAAGTAGGAAAAAGACCGAAACGAAGTTGTTCAGCAACATCAACACAATCCCCAAGTATAATCTCCACCTCCAATCTTCCCTCCAAAACAACCAAAGCTTTCGCCGTCTCGCGGAAGAAAGGAACCATATAATCATACAACTTCTCCGGGTTCTTCGCAACCAAAACTTCATCCGTGAACCTCTCCGCAGCCTCATAAGGATCATGGCCGAAATCAAGATGTTCCTTGTTCTGCAAATCCCGATACCAATCTTCATCCATGAGTGTCGTATTGATTTCCCAATACTTGCAGATATGGTCACGGAATCGAGGGGCATTGGCTCTTGGCCTCGATTGGTATCTTTGTAAAAGTTCGAGCATTGCCGAATCATACTTTTCGAGAAGCGAAGTTGGTGGTTGAAGCACCAGGGTTGCAAGGTAAAGTTCTCGCTCTGCTTTGCATTTTCGTGTTACTTCGAGACTGTTTGATACCATTTCGGCCAAGCCGCTGACTTGTCGAGTGCCCATTTGAATCACCTTTTTGGCGGGGAGGAGAGTTTGTGCTGATCCTTTCCATGAGACCAAGACTTTGATGTATTCCGGGAAATGTTGTCTATTCAAACAGAATACTTTGGATGGTTGGTTTCTAGACTTGAGGGCGATTAAAGCTCTGTCGATAGTTTGTTGCATTCTGTCGAAAACGAATCGAGGCATCATAACAGCGATGTAGATGAAATAAATCGTAGTCATGACCTCCGTATACTCCTCGCTTTTCGGATCCAGCTGTGAAAGGTCTTCGAGAAGCATGAAAATGACAAGGTCTCTGGCAAGAGCCGTCTTGTTGATATCATTGATCGTAATATGATATTTTTTGGTCCTCGTCTGCTCACACTCCGCAATGCCGATAATCGTTCGCAGCATATTCCTAGCATCGCCAATTCCCACAAACAGAAAAGAAACCAATTCTCTTCTCGCAACAGCCTTCTCGTCAACAGGCACCCCAGAGTCTTCGCTCTTTCTCTTTTCTTCCTCTCTCGCTTCGGCTGCCCATCTTGTCAAGAACTTGTCGGTCGGAGCATCATACAAACAAAAAGACTTGTCATGTCCAACATGAAAATACTCGAATCCAGAATTGCTGTTACACGTATTAGCCCCTCCAGCCTCCTGTCCCCTAAGGATCAATAAAAACTCACATTGTAGGTCGATACCGTCCAACCTCTTTCAAAATTCTCATCCTAATCTTCTTCTCCTCGACTTCGGCAACATTTTTGACAAGCATCTTCGCCTTCTGAACTCTCGCCTCCAATTTTTTCACCTGATTCATCTGCGCCATCGAAGTCACAGCATCGCAATCGGCATTTTTCTTATGTAATGCCAAAGCTCTCTCCGCGAAAGAAATACAAGATTCATACTTGCCAATCTCAAAGATCGCAGCAGAGATGTTTCCCAATGGTGCTGGATCTTGTGGTGCGATCTTGGCTGCCTGCCGATACTTTGGAATTGCTATTGGAAGATCAATTGAATGAATGCATAGATAGAAAGCACGATTAGAATCATACCTTGGAGGAGATTTCCGACTTTGTATAACGCATTCCCTTCCTCTCTTAATTTACTCGATTCTTCTTGAGAAGTCATTTTGTTTGGATGGGTGGATGGATGGGATGGATGGTAAAAGGTAGCCTGATGCCAGACGGTGTACTGGAGAAAAAGAAAGCAAATCTAGAAAAAGATGGTGTGAGCGGCCCTCCGTAGTTAAACTCAATTACACATTCACCAAGTACTCGCAAAGAACCACAAGAAGAAGAAGAAGAAGAAGGAACAAGGGAGAAACACCTTTTTCTCCAAAAAATAACGATCAAAGAAAGTTTGAAGCGATGTAGAAGCCCTTTAAAAATCTCACCCATCCATCCCAACCCCGAAACGAGGCTGGCCCAACTTGCGGTGAACCCAGATGAGCGGGTTCCTACTCGCGTGTCACCAATCCTTGTTCCCAGCACCCCAACGGCAACTCACCTGCAGGAGAAAAGAAAAACGGGACTTGGCTGAGCGTCGTTGTACACAATAGAATCAATAGAGCTGGGTGGAATTTTCTACACCGTCCCAGACGCAACCCAGAAACCCTCGTTGGCGCATACACGTTGAGGTGGTACCTTGCTGTACCTACCTAGCCTACCCTTTACCGAACTTCCTGCATGCCTTCTCTGCACACCGAAAGATACGAAGCGCCATACACCGACATCCCCCAAAAATATACACATGTAGATCCACAAAAAGGGTGATCAACCCTCCCAAAACAGCCTCAATTCATTAATTCATATCCAGGTACGGTCGATATTTGGTATTCAATTCATTCCTCCATCTTGACATCTCCTCCATCCGTCGGATTCTTGCCGAGGTTCTTGAGCAGATAGCTTCGTTTGAAATACTCATTTGGGTGAACAATGGTTTCGAGCTGTGCAGCCCCCCACGTCCCGTCATCCCTCACTTTTTTGATCTCTTGCTTATGAGCGTATTCGAAGACCCTGTGGAAAATATTAGTCCACGTCATGGCATGATCTTTTCTCCCCGGCATCGATCCAAAATTTCCATCATTGTGACCATAGTATCAACCACGCGGGAAGGGAAAATACGGAAGAGCAAAAAGACATACCTGTTACAAGCCAAATGAAACTTCTGCTTCTCCTTATCCTCCTTTACCCCTCTCAAAACCTCCTGATCTTTGACCCCAACCTGCTGCAACAACGCAGTCAAATTATCAATACTGAAATGTCGGTATGGACATCCATGCGCCTCACCCGGTCCAGGCGGGTGCTCAGTCAAAATCTTCTGACACGAGAAGGGACTATATCCTGTACCCCTCCGATTCGAATCGCCACCCACATCTCCGTACGCGTGTCGTACATTATATCTGTATTCCTTATTAAAAGTGTCGTCTGTGATTTTGCTAAACATGGAACGCCAGAAAACCAGACATTCTTCGAGATTGAGTCCGATACCCTTCAGGAACAGCGTGTATTGAAGACGACCGTAATGTTTGAGATGTGCGTCGCGACGGAAGGAGCGGTGGAGGTTCTGCATGCAGAGAGGAAAAGAGGAGGAGAGTGATTCGATGTTTCGCGCGGAGATGTCGGCACCGGGTAGTGCGTTGCTCGAGCTAGAATAATTGGCGTCTGGAGTGGTGAAGTTTTGGGAGAGGTGGGTTAGTATGGGCGTCAATCGATCATCCTCGTCAAGCCGCGGAAGGGCCCTCGATGTGACCTCCAAAGCCTTCTCTAACTTTCCCGTAAACTCCGCAACGACCATAGAAAGCTGTTCCTTCGCAGGAACATATGCCTTTCCCGCCTTCAAGAAAACCCTCCTATGCTCCACCAACTCAGGAACCCTTTCCCAATCAACCTTAAAGTAACTCTCATCCTTGATCGATTTAGGATATCCCCCACCAGCAGCCCTCAATTCCTCGGCATATTGTATCTTCTCATCCTCTCCCACATTTTCCCAATCCAAGTTCAGAGTCTCCACAAAGGCCTGACGATCCTTCGTAACATCATCCTGAAATCGTATTCGAAATAACATCGTCTCGACCCTCGCAAACCGTCTGCGTAAATCCTCGGTGGAAGAAAACGCCAGTCGTAGAATAAAGTGACTATAATGATCCTTCTGTCTCTCCAACTGCAGCGCCGAAGACCCAGAAGTCGAAGAGGAAAGAGGAAGGTATTTATCGAGAAGAGGTTTCATATGCGTCGCCGTCTCAGCGGGAGATTTATTTCGAAAAGAACAAGCCTCCAATTCCGCAAGAACTGCACAAAAACAATTAGCATACACCCTTTCCCTTCACCTTCTCCCCAAACACTCCACAGAAACGTACCTCTCAACCGATCAATAGCCCACTGCTCAAACTGTTCCAAAGTAATATCCGCCGTAGGAGGCGTAACATAGAAATTCAACCTATGTTTGTACTCAGCATTCTGGTACGCAGGCGCTGTAGCGAATTGTTTTTTGCGATAATCGAGGTTCGCCCTTCTCTTCGCATCGACTCTTGAGAACTCTTGACGGCTCATTTTTGGTGCTGTTGGAGATATGGTGTTCGGGGGAAGGAAATGGTGGTTGAAGTTCTGTAGAACGCGTTCGGAGAGACGCGACGCGCTGAAAATCAATTTGACCCCTGAACGCTTTTCTGGAAGCCTGTGCTCAGATATGCGCACGGAAACGCGGAAGGTGCGAAGTTTTGAGAATCGATTTCCAATTCAAAGAGTTATTAACGTACTTGATAAGTAAGCGGTCCGGACAAGTACGCGGTCCAGCACCCCCACCAAAATACCGCGTTCTACACTTTGAACTAAGATAACTCAACAACCAACCATCAAAATGTCTAATACAGAAGGACGAATTATACTTACTCTTTAGGCCTATCGGCAGAACCGATTTTCAAGCTTACGAGCCGCTGTACGCGCGTACGATGCCTTATATATAACCTTACGTCGGCGGAACTAAGGAACCCTCTCTCGATCCGATTTTACCTCTCCTAACCTAAAACTCACTTAAACCGAAGAAACCATACTTATTAAATAGATATTATCTATAGATACGTATAGTATACCTCTAACAAAGGCTCTTATATAATAGATAGCTGAAATACTTCTTATAGAACGCGTTTAGAACACGTAAGCTAAATAACTCGAAATAGGTAAACACTAGGTATATAACTTTATAACCTAATATCCTAAACTTAAATCACGATATAATCGAAAGTACGATTATTAGCGAGTAAAATACGAAGATTCTAATATTATTAGAGCCTAGTTTTAGCTTATATAGAATATAATTATAAAATATAGAATTCTAGACGAGAATATATATAACTTTAATAAAACAGGCTTTTAGATAGAAGTAATTTCTATAGCAAAAGTAATTACAGCTATAGAGAGGAATTATATAGTTATAGTTTAACTTAGAAATCGTAAATAAGTTATAATTATTAAGTTAGTTAATTCTACTAGATAGGTTCTTCTAGTAATAGTTATTTTTAAAAGTAAGATATAACAAAAGAGCTAGTTTAAAACCTTATCTCTTAATTAGATAATTAGAGTTAGTAAAAACAGATAAATAATAGACGAATTAGGTCTTACTTAGCTTAAAAAGATCTTTAATCTATATATATAAGATTATATAATTAGAAGATATTAACTCCTAATACTTAATAGCTATAGAAGTTATATTATAGCCGAATTCGACTAGTATTACTTATAAAACTCGATTATTATATTATATATATCTGCTTACTTATTCTATATTCTATAACCTCTAGATATTAGCTGTTTTTCAGTCTTAAAACGATTATATAAACGAGCTATAAAAGAGCTTATTATAACGAAACTTAAATAAACTAAACAAAGATAACTAAGTCTCGAAGGTTAGTATATAGATAAGAAGTATAGATATACCGGGTTATTTACTTAGAAGTAAACTTGTTACTTATATTAAAGATATTAAATAAGATAATAAGATTAATAACTAAAGTTAAGTACGAAGCTTCTATCTAATAATAGAAGTACTAGTCTTATATAGAACCTTTGTTCTTTAAGTATATTATCTATATTACTTATATCGCCTATATCGCTCGCGATTAGAGCGATTAAGGTAATCACGTCACGTGACTACACGTGACTTCTAATGGTTCTATAATAGTGAGATTCTGAAACCCTTAAATACCTTTTATATTACTAATTTCCTTCTATATTACCTTCCTTTCTTAGATATTATATCTTATTTTATTAGAGCGTTATCTAAACTACTTACTACTTTCTATAATTTATAATACTATACTCTTCTTAGTCTAGCGTGTTCTTATACTTAAGTATAAGCTAAGAAATATTATTAGAAAGCTAGTAAGCTTCTCTTCTTTTCATTATATTATTAATATCTATTTATAAAGATAGACTTAAATAATATAGAATCTTAAACACTTTTTAAATTAAACGATTAAGAGACGAAATAATTCTCTATACTTAATATACTTAAGTAAAGACTAGTTGTCGATGTATTAGTATCACTAGTAGTTCTAAGTACTTTAAGTATACTAGAAAAGACAAGCTCTATAACGTTAAAAAATAAAACTAAATACTCTTACTTTTTAAATAGGAATCTATTAACGCTTAGTAGCGGCGGTTATAGTAAGAGAAGGAGATAGCTTTTAAGATCTAAGAAGAAGCTATATTAAAGAGTTCTAAGGCTATGTAGAAAATCCTCTAATTATAGTAGTAGTAACGCTTTCTTATTAAGTAGAAGTAAGAGATACTCTATCGTAGTCTTATAAACCTATAAGAGCTTGATAAAGCTAAGAAGAGAGAAAAAGAAGAGAAAGAGTAGTAGGAGATAGTAGAAAAACAGTAGAAGGTAGAGATCGTACGTCTAGTAGCTCTACCTATCCTCGTCGGTTTCTAATCTAAGCTAAGTTTTAACCTAGCTTTCTTTAAAGCTTTCTTTCTCGACTATAAGATGTAGGTAAACCTAGGTTTTACTAGTAGAACTTCTAAAGTTATACTAGGTAATAGTTAAGATTACTTTTTAGCTCTTAAGTGTTTTCTAAGTATAAGTAATCTAACTATTTAATTAAATACTTAAGTTATTCTCTAATAGTTTATAGTTAAGAATCCTTTTAACTTTATATTTAGTATTTAGGTTTACTAGTTAAATTTCTATAATTAGAGCTAGTAGTACTTCTAGTAGTACTAGTTTAAGTAGAGATATATAAAATATTAGATAGATGTTTATTATTTTTAGTAATACTAATTTATAATTTAAAGATTCTTTAACTTATTTGATTTTAAATAGTCTAAGTTTTTTATAATCTAGTTTATTACTTAGTCTTTTTATATTAATATTTTTTTATACTAAGTAGACTTTATCTCTCTCTTTTAGTATTAGCTTCTAACTACGTCGTTTATTATAGTAGTATACGTTTCTTTTAGTAATAAACTATAAATCTTTTATAAGTTTCTTATATAACTCTTTAATTTTTAAGACTTAAATATAAGTAAGTTGATTATTAATAGTTATAGACAGTAGTTCTTAATATACTAATAATTTATATCTATAATTAGTATAGAATAGTATAATAAGTATTATTTCTATTACTAAACTATTATAGGTAAACTATATTAAGAGTAGTAGTTCTACCTAGTTATCTTACTAGTAGTTTATATAATAATAAAGGTATATTTCTACTACTTAGTTTATATATTCGTTTCTTCTATTTATCTAAGAGTAGAAAGCTATAGAGAGCTTTCTTTTTATATCTAATCGCTTTATAAGAGTAATTTAAAATTTTAAGATAAAGAGTTTATCTCTATCTAAGAGTATCTCTTTAAGTAGTCTATATCTTAAGACTACTTTCTTAAGGAATATAAATACTAATTCCTTAGCTATACTTAACTCTATATATACTATTAGAATTATATACTTTATAAGTCGTTCTATAATAACTAGGATTATATTATACTTAACTCTTATTATTAAATCTTTAGATTTTAGTAATTTGATAATAAAATCTATAGATATCGATTTCTAAGATATTTATAGTATTAGAGTAGTATTTATCTGTCTATAAAGAGTATAGCGAGAAGCTTTATTCTTAGTATAGATATTATATTCTACTATTACTTCTTTAACTATTATAGATAATCGATTAATATAGTAGTATTATCTTATCTACTAAAAGATTTTATAAATTCCTTAGTAGCTATAAGTAGGTATAGTATAGTATTCTTATATAAACTTCTTTATATATAAGCTAGGAACCTATAGTTTCCCTTTTATATACTAGTTATAACTTTTATAGATATTCTAAATTTTATCTATCTAGATATTATTTATTACTACTATCTTATATATATTAGGTACTAAGTTACTATTTTTATTATATTTTAATATTACTATATCGACATATTTTTTATTTTCCTTATAACCTAGTTTCTAGCTTAGAGTATTAGCTTAAGTATTACTTATTCTACTAATATATTAAATAATTATCTTAAATCCTATTAAAGTTTTAGACTATCTAGCTAGACGTCTAGTAATAAGTTCCTTAGTTATAGTAAATGTTTTTAGATTTAGATTATTAGTAAGTACTATTACTAGGTACAACGTATCTTAGAGATAAATCCTCTATTCTTTAAAAGCTAGAATAATAGCTATAAGTTCTTTATTATAAATATTATAATTCTATTATACTATATTAAAGGTTTTTAAGAAATATATTATAAATATAAGTTTTCTTATCTTATTTAGTTATAGGTATATAGTATCTACTACTATATCTAAGACGTTTATTTCTATTATACTTGGTTTTTTATAATTAAAATTATATAAGATAGGTTTTATTATAAACTATTCTTTAATTTCCTAGAAAGCCTTTTTAGCTTTCTTATCTTAAATAAAAGTTATATCTTTTCTAGTTAGTATTAATATAGGTTTTATAATCTTTATATAGTTCTTAATAAATAGTTAATAGAAATTAGTAAATCCTAGAAAGGATTATATATCTTTAATGTTTTTTAGTAATTCCTATTTAATAACTATATAGATCTTTTCTAGATCTATTTCTATTTTTCCTAAGCTAAATACCTATCTAAGGAAGAGAGTTTTCTTAACTTTAAACTTATATTTTAAGAGTTTTAAACGAGAGTCTACTTTAGTAAGTCTTCTTAAGACTTCTTTTATATAGCCTTTATATTCTTCTAGATTTTCTAAGAAAATTAATATATTATCTAAGTAATATATAATAGTTACTTTTAGAAGATCTTTTAAAATACTATTATTCTATCTTTAATAAGTAGCTAATATATTAGTTAAACTAAAAGACATTACTATATACTTATAAAGTCCTAATAGTAAGACGAACATAGTCTTCTATTTATAGCTTATCTTAATTCTAATTAATCTATAAACGTTCTATTAATCTAGTTTTATAAATTTCTTTACTTAGTCTAACTTATCTTATAAGTACTAGCTAGTTAGTAATAGATAAGCGTTCTTAATCGTTCTATTATTTAATTCCTTATAATTAATATATACTTATCTATTTAAGTTATTCTTTTTCTTAATAATAAGTATATTTAAAGAGATAGGCGATTTAGATTTTTAAATATATCTCTTCTTTATTCCTTATTAGATATAACTTTCTAATAAAGCTAAGTTATTCTAGTTATATAGTCGAAGCTTCTACTTTCTAAGGTTATAACTCTTTATTAATTTAATCTTATAATCCTATAACTAATATTTAGAAAGAGTATATATATCTTCTAAGTCTTTAAATAATTTTATAAATTCTTTATACTATATAGGTATTTTATTATTAGCTTTCTTACTAACCTATAGAAGACTCTAGATAAGGTGTCCTAGTATATTAGAAGAGGTAGCGCTAACCTTGTTCTAGTTTTAAAGTTATAAATACAAACCTATATATTTATATTAACTAAAGGTTATCTTTCTAGTCTTCTAATTAATTTCTAGATTATATTCTTAAATCTATAGTATACTAAGTATTACTTCCTTACTTTCTATTTTAATAATATTAAATTATATATCTAAATAGTATTCTTTAATATTAATTTTTATTAGAGTAGTTTACTAATTAATAATCCTATTTTAGTATATAATATCTATTTTATTAACTACTCTTAGGCGATATAGTCTTATTCCTTTAATTAGAACGTTTAGCTTCTCTTAAGCTATTAGAGAAATAAAGTTACTTATTACTCCTAAGTCTATTATAACTTATAACTTCTTCTCTTATATTTCTATAGTTATTACTAACTATCTTTCTTCTAAAGTAGTATTTAACTTTACTTTAATATATTAGACTTTAAAAGATTAATTTTCTTAATTATAATTCTTTTTCTTCTTATCTTTATACTATAGAAAGAATCTTACTCTTTTCTTATTAGTATATACTATCTTATATACTAATCTATATTCTACGATTCCTATAGTCTTAGGAATTCCTCTTATAAATCGTTTTAGTAATTGTCTATAGTTATATTATATTTATTTATAACTAGTTTCTAAAATAGCTTTTATAGACTATAGTTCTCTTATATATAGATAATCTAAAGTAGCTTTAAGTATACTTATTTCTAGCTTTATATATTAAACCTTAAATATATAATCCTTTGAATTCTTCTTCTTAACTACTTAAATCTAGAACTAAGGAAAGAATACTACTTCTTCTTTATTTGATAATACTACTTCGTATATCTAATAATATTCTACTATTCTAGTAGGTTCTAGTAATATTCCTTTAAACTGTTTTTATAATAACTAATTTAAGGTTAGACTTAGTTTATATTATATCTATTATACTATTATTTCTTAAACTGTTTTTATAAACTATAGTTCTCTTATTAATAGATAGTAAGTTTCTTCTAGTTCTGTTTTAGCTTATCTAGTTATATTAAGCTCTCTTTACTCCTAGAATAGTATACTAAATAGTTATTATAAGTTATATTTTCTAAATACTAGCTTATTATTTCTAATTAATATAACTATAATATATTATTTAAATTCTTTTAGTATAATATTTTTAGGTAGTATTCTAAGAAAAGAGGTTTTAATTCGCTTTTTAAATTCTATTAGTATCTACTATATCTATATACTAGTTTCTTTTAAAATATTATATATTCTTTATATATCTTCTACTTTAGAGTAACTTAGTTTTTTGATTAGTTGTTGTTTTTGCTCTAGTTCTTTCTCTTTAATAGTTTTCTATCTAGTAATTAAACTAACTAGAGTTATTATCTTAGAGTTATTACTTATAACTATATACGTTGTTAAGATAGTTAGATTAACTCCTTATATAGTATAGAGACTCTAGAAGTCTAGCTTCTAATTGTTAATATATATCTATTAATTTCCTTATTCGAATGTTCTAAGAAAGGTCTAAGTTTTTCTAACTTTAGAGTCTTTATTTCTAATTTCTCTTTTTAAACTAGAAGATAAGTTTAATATCTTTAATAAACTAGTTAATAGTAGTGATTTATATTATATTTAAAGATATTACTTAGATACCTCTACTAACTATATATTATAATTTTCTTTAAGTAGTAGATCTCTATTATTATTAGTATCTTATATATTATTAAATTCTTTATTATTTTTAATCTAGATTCTATATTCTTACGTTTTAAGTTTCTTATTTATAAGTTTAATATAATTAGTTAAGGCTATCTATTATTAAATAGTAGTATTAATTTATTTCTTTCTCTTAGAGTCTTTCTTCTTACTATACTTATTTACTCTATAACTGAGAAAGCTATAGTTATAATATAAGTTCTACTTATATTAACGATTTCGCTTCTTTTAGAAAAGTTCTTCTTTTTTTAGAAAGGTTTTCTTTTATATAGCGTTTACTTCTTTACTATGTTTAGTATAGGAGTGTTTCTACTTTCTAGACCTCTTATTCTTCTTTCTATATTTAAGATTACTCTTTTTAAATTCGTATAAGTAGTTATCTAACTAGATAACTTCCTTAATTATATCTATAATAGTTAAGAATTATATATTCTATTTAGCTATTTCTTTATAGATATATACTTTTAATCCTTTATAAAAGAGTTCTATAAGAGCGATAGTATTCTATTCTAACTTCGTTCTATATTATTAAAATTTATTAGTATAATCTATTACTAATCTAGTCTAGTATAATTCTAAAAGCTTATATATAGCTGTTTAGATTATATTAAAGTTTTTAAAGACTTTTCTAATAGTTGTTTTAAATTCTTTCTAAGATTTAAATATAATCTTAGTTAATTCTATTTTTCTATCTTTATTCTTATTCTTAAAGAAGTTCTCTAAATATAGCTAGGTCTATTCTAATACTAATCCTCTAAGATAGAAGATAGCGAAGATAGTTTATAAGTTATAATTACTTTTAAATTTATTAGAATTAAAGTTAAAGTAGATATTTATTTAGAGAAGGAATAAGTTAAGTTTCTTTCGCTTCTTATAATACGTATCTAGTATTTTAACTTTAATAGATTTAAGTACTTTAATCTTATAAGGCTTAGAGACGTCTAGTATACTAATATTATTATTATTCTTAGTTAACTATATACTAGTAGGTATTCTTCTAGTAGTGCTTCTAGATATTCTTATAACGTTAACTCGACTAGTATTTAGGCTAGCTGTTATAGAGGTTACTAGAGCTATAGCGACTAAACTTCTAAGTAGATACTTAAAGTATAATAAAACTTAAATAAACTAAATAAAGATAACTAAGTCTTAAAAGTTAGTATATAGATAAGAAGTATAGATATACTAGGTTGTTTACTTAGAAGTGAACTCGTTACTTATATCAAAGATATTAAATAAGATAATAAGATTAATAACTAAAGTTAAGTATAAAGCTCTTATCTAATAGCAGAAGTACTAGTCTTATATAAAACCTTTGTTCTTTAAGTATATTATCTATATTACTTATATCGTCTATATCGCTCGCGATTAGAGCGATTAAGGCGATCACGTCACGTGACCACACGTGACTTCCAACGGTCCTACAATAGTGAGATCCTGAAACTCTTAAATATCTTTCGTATTACTGATTTCCTTCTATGTTACCTTTCTTTCCTAGATGTTATACCTTATTCTATTAGAGCGCTATCTAGACTACTTATTACTTTCTATAATTTATAATACTTATATAAGCTGGAATTAATTATATAGAAAAAGACGACTTCTTAGACTTGTATTTACAGGCTTATACGACTACGTTTAGTTTAGCTATAATTTAGAGTAGTTTTAGAATAACTAGCCTAGTTTCTTTCGATCTAGATTAAGTACTATCACGGTTATATATTCAAATACAGATACTATCGCCTCTTCTATTACCTGCTTAAGCTCTAGACTCTTAAGTCTCTGAAACACCGTATAATATTACTAAATTATAGCTTCAGACTAAGACAGTTTAAGGATTAATTCGTTATTATATATAAAGCCTTTCTAGCTCAACTGTTTAAGTAGTAAACCAGCTAATTAAAAGCTGTTAAATAGCTATATATAGTATAATAATCCTTATAGCTGAGAATTAGAGATTATAAGCCGCAAACGAGAAAGTATAGAAGAAGAGATAAAAAAAGAAGTCGTACGTAGATAAGAGAGAGGCTTTAAGTACTATAGAGGTTTAGAAAGCTTAAACCCAGTTAAGAACTAAGGTAGAAGTAGGAATCTAAGTAGTTTAGTAACCTAAGATTAGTATATTAAATCGTATACTACGGATATATAGTATATATAGATTATTAGAACACACTGCTTATATATACCTAGAGCGCTAATAAATCAATTAAACTAATTAGGAAGTTAATATTTAATATAGTTGATTTTTAATAAAATAATAAGTGCTATTTTAGTAGAGGTGCTAGACCGCGTACTTGTCCGAACCGCTTACTTATTAAGTACGTTAACTCTAATTTATTTATCTAAGGAATCGAACTCTTATAAAGATTATAAATAAATATCTATTCTTAAAATAAAAATAAAAAGTAAAAAAGATGTCTTATTATTTATTAATACTCTTCTACTTTAATATCTCTACTAGTAATCTAGTTTATATATATATAAGTATAAAATATAATAAAATTTATCTTAAAATCAACTCTTAGTAAGATATAGCTCTAGTTATATTCTTCTTTATTATATTTTAAGTAAGACTAAGTATAATATATATTATAACTTTTATTTAATAGATCTACTACTATTCTTAGTAATTCTATTATATTTTCTAAATATTTTACTAATTCTTTTATATAGTTAAAAGCGACGTTACTAGACTACGAGACTTATAAAATAAATAAGAGAATTATTTTAATATATTTAAACTTTATAAATAATTCTACCTATTTATAGATAATCTACTAATAGTAACGAAAAAATATCTTATAAAAAGACTACTTATCTTCTACTTACTAATATATTATCTATCTTCTCTCTTTTCTATTAATTCTTATCTATATTCTATATTCTATATTCTATTCTCAAGTCTAAGTATATCGTTGTTTCTTTTAGTATTACTATTGTTTTTGTTAAAAAATCCTCTCTGCTATCTCTCTTACTCTCTTCCTTATGACAGTTCCAGTTACATTCCGTGCTTTCCTGAGATTCTACCGAGAACTCGCTTAGCGTAGTTAAATAGAGCGAGAGCGACCACACTCTCTGCTTCTCTCCTTACCTTAGTATTCGCGTTGATACTACGAATAGACTACTTCTCTACTCTACTCCTGCATAGCTGTCACACCCTTTGCTATCTCTCTTTTCTATTATCAAACTTTCCTCCTCTTCTCCTCTAAGTAACTTATCTAAGACTCGTTTATATACCTATTCCTCTCTTTCCTCTCTATAGGTGTTAGACAGTCAAATCAATCAATCAGTTCAAACTTTGTCTCCGTACTCACTTACTCACTTACTTACTTACTTACTTACTTACTTACTTACTTACTTACTTACTCACTTACTTACTTACTCACTCACTCACTCACTTACTCGCTCACTTACCAACTCATCCCTCTTCAACACCTAAACCCATTCCAACCGTGGGGGCCAAAAAAAAACCCCCCATACAACAAAACCATTCCCCTCCTCTATATCCATCCATCCATCCATCACATCCTCCACATCCATTCCCCTCCATTCCCCTCCATCTATCACCATCACCATCACCATCACCAACACCATATCCATCACCATCCATATCCATCCATCACCGTCCATCACCATCACCTCTCACCCCTCACCTCTCGAAAATCCTCATCCCCTCGAAAAACCTTAATTCAAAACACCACCAACACCACCTCCAAAATCCCCATCCTGTCGATACTCCCCAAATCCCCAATCAGCCTAATCAGCCCAATCACAACCACGTACCGAGTACACGTAAAGCATAGAAACCAACAGAAGACCTGAAAAGCCCACCCTAACCGAACACATTATCAGCCGCCGTCTGCCTTCCCTCAATGTTGGCGTTTCATCCAAGCGTGGGCAACTGCATGACAAACGTCATCCATTTGAAATTTGCAGATGTGTGTGCTGGTTCATGGCATCATATGTTGTTCGTGTCGAGGTGGTGGACAAACCCTCGAGTCGCGAGTCGCGAAGAGGGGGGGGGGGGGGGATCGAGATGAGAAAATACAAACCCCTAAACATTAGCTATATACTCACGAGTCACAAAAATCACGTCAAGTAGAAGGACCAATATATAGAGAGCAGCAATCAAACAACTTAATTGTCTAATCCGCAAGAATTTCAAAGAGATACCCTATGGATCCACACATCAAACAGACGGATCGAGTCCACATCAAAAAACACACACAGCAAACACAAAAACCGCAAACAACATCATCTCATAACCGTACCATTGCCAACAACCGGACTCTTCGGATCGCCCACGCTCCCAGCACCACTTCCACTCCCAGTACTCCCATGCCGCTGCTGATCGTAATTCCCCCAAGCCGCCTGTCCCATCTGAAAAGGATGCATCTGCGCCGAAATATCGTCATCGCTTTGCGTGAAGCCCGAGAGGTTACTAAGCATACTGCTACTCCTCCCTCGCGTTCGGGGTCCGGGAGCCTGCATCGGCATTGGTGGTGGGGGCCCATAAGGCACTGGTGTGTACATGTTTCCTGGGTTTTGCATGGCTGCGTTCCAGGGGTAAGTGGTGTTAGAATGGTCGACCATCATGTCAGAGCCGAAGCCGTTGTTGGCGTGAAGACTTGGTACGCTGGATGTTGGGCTCGCAGTGGCGTACATCTCTTGTCGTTGCATACGATCAATCTCGTTGTACATCAGTTGAAGAGCTGTAGTTTGGTCGGCTGCTTGTGCATTGATCCCGTGGAGTCGATCCACGTATATTCTTTCCAACTTGGCTCGTTCGCCGTGATTTGCTTGTCTCGCGCTCTCTTTTCTCTGCGCCTCATCTAAGCCCCTAGCATTCGCATCGGTAATCCGCTCATGTTCACTGGCTAGTTTGGTAACCCTAGCTTGGGAGCGTTCCTTCTTTTGCTGAATGTTCGTGAGCTCGTTGTTGAGGTTCGAGAGGTCGCGTTCGGCATTCTGTTTGATGTTGTTGGCTTCGGAACGGAAGTGCTTGTGCTTTTCTGTCTGACTCTTGTACTCGCTCTTTGATGATGAATATTGTGCTGCATCATCCAGAGGAATAACCTCAAGTGCTTTGATCTCTGCAGTGAGAGTGACAAGTGCATCTTCCGCTTGTTTTTGATGAAGGTTGTTTTGCTGAATCTTTTGCTTGACTCGATCATCGTTTCCACCAGAAGAGGAAATACTATTTGCAAGCTTGTCAATCTCTTTTTTGATAGCATTGACTTTGGCTCGTAGTTCTTTCCTCTCCCGCTTTTGTCGATTTCGTTCTTCGGTCAACTTGAGTTCTGATGAAGCAATGGATGTTTTTAGTGTTGTGGTAGGCGATCCGGGTCGTCTTGGAACTTGTGGATTGGGGGAAAGTCCGGCTGATGTATCTGCGGATGGTGGAGCCATGGTCCAGACGCTCGATGAAAAGAGTACGGTATCGTCAACAGTACTGACAAATTCGCACTCAAAATCGGTAGCAGGGGCAAGTCCAAAGATCTCCCCACTCCAGCGCACATCTTGACCTGCGAATTTCTCCGGATTAATCATGGCCTTGATTTTCGTAGCGTGCCATACAGTCTTGTTGACGCGAACAAAGAAGGGTTTTGATCTGTCTACTCCTAATGAATCGATCCGTCTCTCCTCGATATTCGAACATGGCGTGTGTTGTGGGAAATAGCTCGTACCAAAGCAAACCGCATCAGAACCAACATAAGTGATCCAAATCCGATCTGCCTCGGCGTTGAAAGGCGCATTTCCAAGGTTGTTGATGTCTGTTGCATTTGTGCCTGCGGACTCGGCTGCTGTGTGTGAGGTTTCGTATTCCTTTACCATCACTATTTTCGTACTGGCCAACGCTGCCCAAAGAGGTTGCCTAACGCGAACTTGAGCGCTCTGCTTCCTCTTCTTTTTGGAATTGAGGTTGGTGGTCGAATTGAGGGATATGGAGGAATCGTTTTCTGGAGGTTGCGTAATGGAATTCGAGGTATCGCTTGCGGTATCCGTCAACGTTTTCCCGGCCTCTGGATCGCTAATTGAAGTTGATGTATCTCTTTTTTCTCTCAAATTTCTCTGCACATATAAGTCTCGAACAAAACGGACCACCCCCTGCGCCAGAATATGTATTGCCAAAATACTCCGAACCCAACCATGCGCCCCTTTTTTACTCCCACTATGAGAAATCGGTTCGAGGGGATCGTCTGGATCCGATGATCCCATTAAGCCGGTCGAGGATGTGGAGGAAAGAATGGCACGGAATCCGGACTGCTTGACATTTCCATTACGAGCGAAATGGGAAGAGGCTATGAGACCAAAGCAGACAAGGACATTTTTGAACCCCGCCTCTTTGCCACTAGTACCACCTCCTAAAGTTAATGCAATTACGGTTTGGGCAAGGTCCAAAGCAACATCCTGAAGGGGACTCCATAGAAATAGCCATACCATCAGCACAAATAAATCCACCACCACAATTGTAGCTACTGAAGGTGTACCCAGCGTCCCCTCAAAAACATCGGTGAAGCTCAATCCCGAGGTCGTCGAGGTAGATGGCGGAACAAAGGTCAATGTAGCGAACAGGAGGTGAACCAAGGAGAGAAAGGTTGGAGGTAGCTGTAGGAGGACGATGAGAATGGCAATCGTATCATACAGAGGGCAAGACCGGAGCACAGTAAGGGCAAGACTCAGAGGACCAAGATCTCGATGCACAGCGGGATTCTTGGTAGCGTTAACATCGATCCGTCTGTGATTGTCAGGAGAAACGGAGAGTCCGGTATTATTGTGATAGGATTCGGATGAAGAGGACTCGGAGTAGGCGCCAAAAGACGGTCTTCTCACAGGGCCGGCCATCTTATGGTCCATGGCAGGTTGCGAATCGGCGAGTTGAGGTTGCCGTGCATGCCCGTTGGCTGGCGGAGGGGTCGCTGGCAGTGGTGGTGTTGAAGAATTGCTCTCGGGTTGCTTGGCATGGCCGTTGAGATGACCATTGCTCTTCTGCTTCCCAGGTGCTATCCTCTTTCCCGGCGTCACAATGCCATTCTCGTGCCTGGTATCGCGCTGGTTCGCAACACCCGCTTGTCGCTTTGCTGTGGGCTGGCCACGAGGCATACGACTTTGCTGACCCAGAGTGACTTCCGAGTCAGCGAACTAGAGCTGGGGCACCGCAGCCTTGACAATGTTCTGGGAGGCGAGGTCGAGAGTTGGACGACGCCTGCCGTTATATATTATGTATGTCGTCGTCGACCCGAGGATTGGAGAATGGTATGGGCCTCATTCGAGTGCGAAGGCGTCGCGTGTCGTGGGGGGGGGGAGAGCGTGTGGGGGGATGTTGTTGTTGCGAGGATGTCGAAGTTTGAAGTTGGTGGTGAGTAGTTCTCACACTACGGGTAAGCTTCGTGCTGTGAAAGGCGCTACGCTTGAATTTTTTAGTTCCTCAGGCAAGCGCGATGCCTTGTTCTCTGTTCACAGGTTCACAGCCCTGTAAGCCAAGCCCGCCTTTCTTTCTTAGTGAGGGAGGGAAAACTCCGGTCGGTTGAAGAAGTGAAGATAGTGGACTTGGGCGGGTTTGTATGGGGCACCGCATAAATTACCGAGTACAGTACCCGCTAAAGGACGCTGATTTGGCTTGGTTGGCCCCGCCTTGAACCTGACTTGAACCTGACTTGAACCTCCTTTTCTTCTTTCCAGCGTCTGTTGCACTCCCTCCCGGGGCTCCTCTCTTGCGCCTACAGTGTTGTTGTACAGTGTTGAGCCTCTCGAACCTGGGCGTCTCAGCACGATTCTTGTCTTGCTTGTCCTTTCAGGGTTCTCCGGCTTCTCCCAGGATGCCACCCACTCTCGTACAGCGAGATAGCCGCATTTTCTTGGTCTTCTAGTCACCCCACCAGCTCCTCAAAGGCTGTCCAAAGGCTGTCCAAAGGCTGTCCAAAGGCTGGATAGCTTCATTCTCTCCATCAGTCCTCGTTCATTCGTTCTTCTTCTCGCCAGTAACCATCCACCAGCGCTTGGCGTACAGAAGCCTGGCATAAATATCACTCTGCTGACTGGTTCGACGCTTCTTTTTCCTTCCTTGAATCCTTCAAGACCCCGGTGCAAGGTGCATAAATTCTCTTCCAACTCGTTAGTTATTGGCCCGCAAGAAGTGCCTTCACGGACACGCTACACTAGTCCTCAGCAGGGCAAAGTCGCTCCAGTATTTACAAAAGTCGCCTTGTCCGATTCTTGTGCGTCGGCCGATGCTTCCCCTCAAGGAACCCCCTCCTCTCCCAAGCCACCCGCAAATTTTAAGCATTTCGCACATTTCCTGATGCCGTTTCCAGGGCGAAGAGGCAAACAGGGGCTGGTTATCTTCAGGAAAAAATGAAAAACCTCCGGCCGCAAATGCAGGGGCAACGGCGCAGTCGTCCACACTGAGCATACCACCAACACAACCTCAACTCACATCGCAATATATTTCGCTATGCCCCCTTGATATTGATTCCCTCGTACCACAATCGATACCGTCTCGTAGAACCAATAAAGTCCCCCCCACCCCTTCGTCCAACCACGATAAGATCATCAACCACCACTTCTGGTTCCACCTCGCTACTCTTTCCTCAAGTCAATGTACCGAGCAAGAAACACCAAAACTGCAAAGATCTTCCTTCTCCTATACCAACCAAGCACGAGTCACACGATATCAAAAAATCCCCTCCCACAAAACCCCTCTTCTCACAAACGTTTCACAATAAGCATTCTACAGAATCAGTCCTTCTGCAGTAGAAGTAAGCATGCATGCATGCAACTCTCCCATCCCACCATCCTCCATTCAATAAGGTTGCAGTCGATCATTCGGTCTTCAACACAGATAAGCAATAACCAACACCACCTCATCTGCATCAAGGTCCATCAAGCACGGAAGCACAAGGGCAGACTTCCTCATCCATCCATAAACACGTTATCTGCATCATCTTAACCCCTCCAAAATATGATTACAAAAAAGTGCGGAGAGCCTATCCTGTAACCCCTGTTCACCACACCATCATCACCAATTACCGTTGTATACTTTATCGGCACTTGGCGGCCAATTCAGCCTTCGAGCACACTCACTCCCGATAAGCGGACCGCGTTGGTGTGTGTGGGCAGTGATATCGTTGGATGATTCGACTGGAGGTGAGTAAACAATTTCCTAGCGTGCTGGTTTTATCCCGCTTTCTCATCGGTGAGGCTTGAAGTGAGCTGTTTGTTCCCCTGCTCTCAAGCTAAGAGGAAAAATTCTTATATCGACGAGGGAAGGAACCGAAATTGGGGTCCGAAGATCTCGGGTCTCGAGTTTTCACTCCTCGGCATCCTCGGGAAAGACTTGTACAAGAGAAAATTAGGATGTGAGAAGATTATGTAAGATCATCTCTCTCTCCTCTAATTCGTTCTCATCCGTTTGCCTCATCCTGATCTACTCCACCGCTTCCTACTCTCTAGATGGCGCGGCTGAATCATACTCACCGCATCACATCGCATCGCATCGACAAACAACCCCTCTATCCAGCCGGTGACTAGAAGAGGGAGAGAGGGAGTCATCATCCTCAATTACTTGTAGCAAACAACTGTACAACTGGAGGCTGGAAACCCAATTAGGCATACTCATTTCATGGTGGTGAAGAAGAAAAAAACAAGCCTCTCTGCAGAAGGTTCAACGCTGGCAATGCATCGATTAAATTAAATCCATGAATACAGAAACTTGCAGGAGGCGATGGACAAGCAAGTGCCCGGGCTAAGGATACGTGATTTTTTTGTGTGCATGGATGGTGATGGTCATGGTGATGGTGTGTATGCATGTCCAGCTCACTGATTGACCTGGGCTTTGTGTCGTTACTACAGGGATGCCCTATTTAGTTTCTTTTCCATTTCCCGATTTTATTCTCCTCGTTCGGGGATTTTTCATTTGTTGAAATGAGTCGTTGAAGATGGGGGTGTTATCACGTGTGGAAATTTTGTACTTGGCTTGATCAGACTTGACATCTAAGTGGACAAATCAGTGGTCCATCAATTCCTAAGCTTCCTTGTTTACTTTTCTTGCATCTTGACTTTTAGGTTTATGTACAGGACGATCATCAACTGAAGAGGATGGTGTGATTTTTAAGTTTTGATGTGGATATTTTTTTTGGTTTGGTGAGGGGAAGATCGGGGATGTACTTGGTCGGGTAGTTTGGGTCCGTCAGTGGGATAAGCGAGCAACACTGAAATTAGGTGAAGAAATAGTGCTTGTTTTAGCATCTGTAATAACTATATATTTCTTAGAGATAATTTGCTATCCACTTATGAAATTAAATGGATTGTAAATGCCTTTATTTTAATACTACTCTTGAAATATTTGAGTTAGTGGTTATTTTGTTATAAATTATTGAACAGGGAGAATTGGAGTGTTTGTGAGGGTTTTTTGGTGAGGACTAAGCACGGCGCACGGTCCTGATGGACCCAAGATACCCGATCTAGTACATGTGTGCAGGAGGGAGGGAGGTTGGGGGTTTGGATGTATCACTTCCTTGCTTGTTTGTACCTATATTTTGTCTGTTATGTATGCGGGGTCGTCGGGGGATTTGAGAGGGATGGATGGATGGATGGATGGCGGGGTGGTTTGCTTTTTTGTTTGCGAGTTTGCGAGTTTGAGAGTTGTGTGGGATGTACTTGTAGGTTGTTGAATTGAAGGGAGTTGGAATCTTGTGAGATATTGAGATGTTGTGGTGTTGTGGTGTTTTTTTGTGTTTTTTGTCGTGTTTTCTGGGTAGTGGAAAGGCTGGTGTTCTTCACTTGACTTGACTTGCTACGTTGAATCTCTCTAATTATGAAATTATGAATAGTATTACAATGTAATTGAATGCTCAACTCGTAACGGACCTTACCCACATCTTTTCACCAGCAACGGTAATCTCATGACTTTCCCAAATAATACATAATATATAATCACTCCCTCATTCTTCCAGCATCATCATCATCATCCAGAGAAAGGATTTTTAACATGCTACCATGTATCCCGCGCCCAATCCATTTTCCACTTCGAGAAGCCTTCTCGCTTCTTAGGCCTGACGAACAACAGCAAATTGTCAACAGACTCGCTAAGTAAGATGGAAAGACGTCCTCAATTTTTGGGGTATCGAGTTCTAGTGCGTTGAAATAAATCGAGGGTAGATTTCTTTTCGACGGTGGCTGTTTGTTATTCTTCGGTCATTTTGTGACTTTTTTTTCCCTGACCGAAAGGTGTGGTTTATTTTACCTTCCTAGTAATACTGGAAAGATGGTAATGATACTTTCTTTTACGGTCTTCTGTGATATCTTTGAAAGTCCACTGGAAGAGTTATCTTTGTGGGAAGGTTGGTAAAGAGGCTTCTCCGGATTGTTTTTAGGATACTTCTGGTTAAGGGGGGTTTGAAAACTAGAGGGAACGCTTTGTAGTTTTTAAAAATGGCTTCAGTGATTTATGGTTTCTTAAATCAGGGATGTTATACTGTTTTATTTTAATAAACTATGAGGAGGTTATTTTCCTTTCCTTTAGTAACGGGGAGATTATCCAATGCGTCTAGAGAGGCGTTTCTCTCCTTTTGCACTTAACGACGTGGACTTGAAATAGGGGTTGGGTCACGAGAGAGAGATGAATAGTAGGGTGGGTTTGCTTTGTATATAAAGAAATTTGTATGTGAAATTATGTTTTTTCTCCGGGAAAATATTATATTTTTATATATTTATTAAACTTGAACTTATAACCTATTGTTTAAAACAGTGTAAGTAAGGAATACTTAGATACTTAAGTAGTACTCTAAGTAGTATACTATAAATCGAAATAAATAACTAAAGTATAAAGTAGTTATCTTTAAAGTCTATATCTTTAGTCTTCTTCTCTCTCTTCTTTCTTTCTTTTTTACTCTAGAATCTAAGATTAAAGCTATATATAAAGCTCTATTCTTAGATTCTAGAACTCTGCTCTTAGAAGGGTACTTTCTTAGCTTAGCTATACCTTTATTAAGAGCGTCTATAAAGATCTTTTATCTCTTTTAAGAGTTAGTTATATATATATAAGTAAGAAGTAAGAAAGAGAGTAGAAAAGAGATCTCGCTTAAGCTCTTAGCAACCCTAGAACCTACTCCGACGCTACTCCGAGCCTCGGCCTGGCCCGGCCCGATACGGCCCGAATACTTAGAGTACTATGAGTAGAGTAGAGTAGTACTTAAAATCGGTTGAGGATAGTAGAGTAGTGGTTACTACTCTACTCTACTCTACTCATTTCTCACACTGGTTTAAAAAATTTACCAACTCCGTGTTTATACTCCGCAGCCTGTCATTGCATAACTACGCTGTCTTTTGATTGAATAGAGAAAGGTTTGCAACTTTCTCGTGGTAATGGGATCGGTCACTGCTCTCCGGAACCCTTTTCAAAATATTCTCGGATAATGGGAAAGGTTTAGAAGAACTAAGAAATCGTGTTTTTGGTTCGTCTCGTCTTTCCTGTAATTAGCATAATAAGAAAGGGGGGTCCACTTACTTTAAGAATAAAGGCCTGAGGAAGCAGTCGAAGGAGCGTCTGAAGTAATATCAGAAGCAGGACTTTCCGAAAGAGACGCTAAAGAGCTGGAAGAAACCGAAGCAGAATTCTTTCCGAGTAACTCGGGATGTTCTTGAAATCTCCTCGCGTAGAATTCGGCCTCGGCAGGGCGGCCAATTGCTCTCAGGACATCAATAACTGTAAAGTCCTTTTCGTCGTCGTCAATATGACTCCAGAGGAATTTGCTAAGCTCGTCACCGTCCACTGTTTCGGCAAATTCAACGAGTCCTACACATACGTTAATCCAGTTAACAATACGCTCGGAGCTCATCGTGCCTTCGTGTCCGCGGAACTCAACTGTTATTTTGCCGTCTTTCCTCATTGGTTCTTTTAAATTCCAAGCGTTGTAAGCTAGCCTTACGAGGCCAAAGCCTGAGTCACTCGGAGCGTTCATCAGTTCTACAAATTTCTTGTTTGTATCCTGATACCTCAGCCTTAAAATCTTCTTTAAACCCTTTCTCGGGGCATCGGGAGTATCTGGTAACTTTTTACCGAGTACTGAATGGGTACGTAGGCCAGGACAGTAATGATTGGATTTTCCTCTAGTCCGACGAGCTTTTGGGTGTAACATGTCGAGGTGCTCGTTGAAAGTCCACAAGATTGCAAATAAATTAGATAGAATATAGGGATGGAATCCCTTTCGACCATATCCAACATGCACGTGCCTATGAAGTGTCAGCATATGTTTTTTCTTCTAATAATAGGGAATAAATCAAAGGGGAAAAGTTACTTACAAACCTGTAGTGTCGTTGCAAACGACTCTATAAGAATCCGTGATAATCTGACTCACAGCACTAACCTGCAGAACGGAGTCTCTGCAGTAGTAGAATGGAGGGGAGTTAATTTCCATTGGCGGAAATTGGTAGCCTTCGTGCTTTACCCTCACGCTATGATCGGTTGTCACAACCCAGTCCTCAATTCTAGGACCGTCAGAGGTACTAGCAGCTGCTACTCCAGCCCTTTTAAGAGTAATAGCGATGTGTTTCTCAGCTTCACGATCTTGGGCGTCTAGCGCCTGGCCGAGGGCTTCCAACCTTGCTTCCAGCTCCTCGTCGTAGTCGGATTCCTCGCTTTCATCACTTTCATCACTATCGCTACCGCTATCAGTATCAGTATCAGTATCAGCATCAGCATCAGCATCGTCGTCGTTATCGTCGCCTCCTTCGACGTTACCGCTATCTCCTTTGACGTCATTACTATCTACTTCGGTCGTGATAATTTCATAGATCTGGCGGGGATCTTGGGCATCAGGATCAGGTTTGTCCCCAATTACAACAGCAAGGGCAAATTCGCACTCAACGCCGAAAGTGAGCCGTTCGGGAATCCTTTCTTCTTTTATTTCTTCCCACCTTTCCCAGAATTGATAAGTATCCACAGAACCTTGGCTGTCCTCGCTTGTACTTTCGGAGTCACTTACCTTTTGCTCTTCTTCTTTCTCTAGGGGGTCAGTGGGGGGTTCTGGAAAGGTAAAACGCGGTTGAGGATCGGTAGGTCGATCGGTGTCCACTCTATCTCGTCTTGTTTGTGTAAAGTCAATTGATGCGCTATTAGGTCCATAGGTGGTAACTTCTGAATCTCCACTCCATTTTCTTTTTCGGGTCAAGCCGCTTGCTGCGTCACTAGGTAAATGATCATCCCCAGAATTACTTTCTTCCTCAAAATTTAGTCGTCTTGTTTGTGTAAAATCGATTGGTGCGCTGTTAGGTCCATAGGTCTCTTCGTCCTCTTCTGATTCTTCTTCCCGTTGTCTTTTTCGGTTCACGCCGAGTGGTGCGAGTGGCGACATTATTGTTTGGAAATTAGTCGATAAATAGTTGTGATGCTTATTAGATAAGGTTTTTCTCTCTCTTGCCCTCTTTAAAAACTGTCAGTGACCTTCTCTTATGTAAACATAAATAAACCCCTTTCTTCGAGACAGGATTTCTTTCTCCTTTGAGCTACGAATACAATCGTCTTTGAGCATAGAAGAGGTATTCTTTATAACTGTTTTTAAGTCAATGGCTTTGTTGCACTCCCTTTTTCAAGGGCTTGGACCTTCTACTCACACAACAAAGAACCTTTAAATGCATTGTAGCTTTATACATTCCCTCAAGACAGAGGTTCAAAGAAGTAGAACGGTTGTAGTAAGCACAAGTATGCAATTGAGATCGTGCCATTGTTTAATGAATAATAAAGTCATACGAAAGGTCCAAAGAAAGAAAATTGATTGCAAGAGAAGCGAGCATTACTCTACTGATTCCTCGAGTCCATCTCGAATAAATACCATTATTAACCGATGGCTTTTAGAAGAATTAACCAAGTTACCAAATTCCCCTAGATTCTCTCCTACAATTCCAGTTACATATCCTAGACCGATCCGTACAATCGAAGTGAAAGAATGTGTTCGCGGGAACAATTCCCACTTCTCTTATTATTATGCTTCACAAAATCAAGGAGCACGAATCTTCCAAATTGATCAATACAACTAATATAATGGGAATTAGGTGGATTTTCCATTTTAAATGATTCACCATACCGGCATGTAAGTTCGCGAAATGGAGAATATGTATGAGAACGGCTGGATGAATTTTTTTTCTATTTATTGCATACTCCTAGATAATAACTAGAGCCCTTCAACAACTTTTGATCTTAGATAGATAGAAAATTGAATTGTCCCACCAAAAAAAAGTTGCTCATTTTTAAGCGAGGTCAAAATTCTTCCCTTTTCTTCCAACCTCAACAACCACCCCCATCAAGCCCTAGATAGGGCAAAAAAGAAACGACTGAATGAATTGACCAACGCAGGGGTCGAACCTGCAATCTTAACTCCCACCGCAGGTTCGGAACCCTTTTCCCCCTTTGACCCGGCGAGCGCCAGCGAGTTAAGGGGCAGCGGGGAAAAGGGGGAAAAGGATTGCTTCGAACCATCCAACCTCGAACCTCGACCACCACCATTTCAAAAGGCCGAGCTCAGTGATCGAAGCCTCCACGGCAGTGGCCTCCGGAGGACCAGCAGAGCGAAAAAAAAAGAGGGGGGGAGACACCCGATATGAAAGATATCATACTATCATTCATCCTCTTTATTATGCGGTACTTCATACCGTTCCACCCTCTGCACTCACACAACACCAACCATCCAATCTCAGATGAGGGCGTTTACAGTCTTGGACCGTGCGTTCAGGGATAACGCCTATCCATACCACTGTTGGGGCAAAAAAGAATTGTTTAATTGTTGACCAACGCAGGGATCGAACCTTTTCGAGAGTTAGCTATGATCTTTGATAGATTTGAGTTTCGTATAATTACCTGCAATCTCTTGATGTCACAAAGGAGGAAGAAACCCCTAAGTCGTAGTCAAGCGCCTTGCCATTGGGCCAGCCGGCCATTTTGTATTGTTTTTTGCTGTGGGACTTTGAAGTATCTGTCTATATGAACAAATTTCCTGCTGAGGGTGAATGCTTTGTGGGGTGGGGAGTTAAAGTGGAGTTGTATTGAAGAGATTTTTAATAGATTTTAAAGAGGGATGGTCCTGGTTGGCGGGGTCGGGAGGACTGCGGAGTATATGGTTGGGGAATGAGTGGACTTAACTAATTCAAGCCCTTCTCGATCAATTCTCGTCTCTTTAGCATCGTGGCTGAAGTTAATCAGAGTATGCAGGAACGATCATTGATACAAAAAAGTTTACTTATAAAATCTGGAGAATTTACAAGAATAATCGATCAAGTGACGAAGAATCTAGAGAATAAGACTCATCTTGACTTAGTTCACGAAATGTCACTTTCCCGAGTCATTTTATACAATTTGATGAAGTGGATGTTGTTTCGAAAAAAGTGGAACATTCTCTTTCCTTTAAGTGACCTTCTCTGCTCGTCAACTTCGGCATGATGATCATCCAAACCACCAAGTCTTCGGTGCTACCTTTACTTAGGCATGAAACACCAGAAGAACTCACGAATAATTACTCCGATGAGAACTCTATGGAGGAGATTGGCTGATTGTTGAAGTAGAACGGAAGAGTAGAATTCAAAAGTGCATTACTGCATTACTGTATTGGAAGCTGTCGAAACCTTTGAGGTTGTCATTTGTCAAATTAGTCATCTTAACTTCGAAGCTTCTGTCGTTGGTATTCGTGCCAAAATACAGGACCTATTCTTAATGAGGCCTTTTCTTCTAATGAATGATGTTAAGGGCCAATTAGGAGTTTTACTCTAGTAGGTTCTTATTCGACCAATAAATTTTTCCGACACCAAATTTGATTCCAAGGAAAATCAGCCGATATAGATGGTGCTATACTGAGAGGCAAAGACCACAACTCTTACCTCTTCGAAAGTACGGCTGTATTTATGTCGTGATTGCAACCACAATTGCAAAGCCACTCTCCTCTCATTTTCCTCTCTTGGGCTTTAGTACATAATTCCGAGACAAAGTGGTATGTACCCTTTCAAGTCAAAACCGTGGATCCAGTCATTTGTCAAATTTTGTGAAATTATTCGAATCAAGTAGGTTAATAGACTTGGAATAAATTGGAATGAATTGAAAAATTAGCAAATGATAGTTATCCAAAGTTCACTTGGTAGTTTTGACGATTCGATACAGCATAATTTACTATTCAGAGACAACAGAAGAGTTCACGGGGGTTCTTGGTACTTGTGTAAATTGAGAGAATTAAGTTATCTACAATTAAAGCAAACTCACCACCTTATCTTGTAGTATTTACTGTACTTGTTAATGAGATTAAACCTCTAATGATTTGCTGGCTTCATGAGACAATTTTGAGATCACTCATTCTTATGGACTTGTGAGTTTGATTCTTTCAATTAAACGCCTTGGATACACTAGAATGTTTCAAATTTATGATATGCGAAGTCAATCGGCCAAAAGGTAGTCATTGAAGATTCCGAAGTGAGTGCTTGGCTTTAAGTGTTTGGAGAGTGGGATGCGCAAGTCTCCCTCTAATCTAGCAGATTTGTATAATTTGTCTGTGAATTTTAATTGATGTTTCGGCCTGATCTCAACTATTGGAAGCTTGTATTTTCTTCAAATATACTTAGAAGGGCTGTTGTTCAATTTGGGAGTAATGGCGTTGAAGTGTTGAAGTGCCCCAAGGACCAAGCGAGCCCAATTAAGCGATGGCGGGAGAGGTAATTTACCAGCTCCCATACTCCCCTGACCCCCCAGCGAGCCCACTCACGCTCCCCTGAATTTCTGGGCGGACATAAGCTATCGTATTCTAGCTTACCGTTGATAAGCTCCAGGATTTCGGTGCGTACCTACGTTTGAAGTCCAGGTCAAGTAGAAGGCGCCCATTGTCATTGGCTTCATCTTGCATTGATAAGCATCCAAAACGGATGAATCAGAATCATAATTAGGGAGTGATGCTTCTTCTGTCTATCTCCATGGACAATCACGAAATCCGATTGGCAGAATTCTTCTGGGGAAGTAACGTCTTCACTCGATGCTTATCGCAATATCCACTCTCACGTCCCCCATCTTTCATCATGGCGTTCGTCTTGATATAAGATAGGAGACCGAGTATAATTGATATAAAATAGATACATTCCAGTCTTTTATGACCCTCCGACTTGGACATTCCAAGCTTCTTTCAAAATGGCATCTCAAAATACGGACACGAAAAAGGTGGTTGAGGTCGGTGGTGGCCCTGCCTCTGATGTTCCCTATGTCGAGGAAAGTATTGTCGGAGCCGACAGATCGTTCCAAAGCGCATCATGGTTTTCAAGAACCTTTCGCAGTGTGCTTTTCCAGATGGTTCTCTTTGGAGCGTATGAATCCCTTTTCCAACATAAAAGTACTCAGCTAACATTTACACAGCTTATCATTTGTAGGACCTGCCATGTCAGACGCGATCTCGAACCTGGGTGGAGGTGGACTCAAAACCCCATATCTCGCCAATCTAGCAAATGCTCTCAACTACGCTGCCGGGTGTTTTATATCGCTTTTCGGAGGACCGTTGATCAATAAGTTTGGCATCAGATGGAGTTGCGTTATTGCTGCTGTTGGAATGCCTTTGGGTCCTTCGGGGTACTTTGTTAATGCGAAGTTCGGGGTTCAGTGGTATCTCTTGCTCGCCAAGGTGGTTGGTGGTATTACTGGTGGTTTTCTCTACGTCGCAGAGACAACAGCTATGCTTTCCTATCCCGATCAAAACGACAGAGGTTTATACTTGGGAATCTGGTCAGCCATGAGAAATTCTGGAAGTATCATTGGAGGAGCCATCAACTTCTCAACCAATTACTCCGACTCTTCGGCTGGTGGCATTGCTTGGTCAACGTATCTCATCTTTGTAGGATTCGCTTCCACAGGAATGATTTATGCCCTTCTACTTTCACCAACGAGGTTGGTGAGACGTAGTAATGGAACTAAGGTGCCTTCTTCCGAGACAAGCAGTTGGAAACACGAGTTCATTGCCTTGTGGAAACATGCTCAACGTCCAAAGACATGGCTCGTTTTCATCCCAGCTTTCTACTCCTTCTTTTACGGTGGAACAATGGGCACATATCTCACTCTACATTTCTCCGTGAGAGCTCGAGCTCTTTCGAGTCTCATAACCCGTAAGTCTACCTATTCATCCCTCGAAATAACTTACTCACAAATCCACAGCAACCGTCACAATCCCACTAGTCTTGGCATTCGGCAAACTCCTAGACATGAAGCAATGGTCCCAAAAACGTCGTGCATGGATCTCTTTCGCCTGTTGGGTGATTCCGCAAACCGCATGCTTCATCTGGGTTGGAATCGAGTACAGCAAATACGGAACTACCAAATCTGCATTGGACTATAGATTGTAAGCTCCCTAAGTCTTTCCTCATTCTGACCAAAACTTACACACCCGCCATAGAGCAAGTAGCAAATGGGCTGAAGCTTATCTACCTTACCTCCTCATGTTCACCACCGGTTACCTGACCCAATTATCACTCTACTGGATTCTCGGCACGTTTTCTACAGATGTGAAATCCTCTTCTCGAACCGGTGGTTTATTCCGAGCTTTCGAGACTCTTGGTCAAGCTGTTTCGTATGCTATTAACTCGTTTGCTAGTGGGGATGCTAGAAACCCGTTCTATGTCAACTGTGCATTGTTGGCACTTACGATTCCAAGTATGATTTATTTGATCAAGCTTGTTCCAGAAGCTCCTTCCAGTGTGGACTTGGATGCTGGAGAGTCTGAGATCATTGAGGGGTTGGAACAGAACAAAACGGTGACTTGATGTAAATTCGTTAGAGTTGTAAAGTAGAAGAAGTAATTATACTCATAGAATCAACTTGAGCGGATGAATCAAAAAAGAAGGAATCCGGATAATGAACACGGTGATTGAGAAAGGTGGGGTGAGATCGCGATAGCATTTGCCATCTACAAGGTTAACACCGGCTTATCCACAGATAGGCCAATTAAGCGAACCCCTATCAAGATTTCTTATCTCATGTACAAGCAAACGGAGAAGGAGCTTCATATGGGGACATACGTGTACTGTCAAATAGACCCCGTTGAACTGCTCTCGTCCTAGTCCAAAGCAACCAGAAACACGTGTAAATGAGCCATCGCCATCTAATCTCGTCATCAGATATCGGAGCACCGCTACCTCTCGTACCTGCATACCGGTACCGCTCCATTTCACTCCACTTCCCCATCTTCTAGCTTATGATG
Organism: Calycina herbarum; assembly: GCA_001414485.1. Lineage (NCBI taxonomy): Eukaryota > Fungi > Ascomycota > Leotiomycetes > Helotiales > Pezizellaceae > Calycina > Calycina herbarum. The sequence continues at coordinate 91,293 of LLEY01000073.1, read as the reverse complement.
AACTTGGGGATCACCTATTTACGGTTTGCTATCTAAAGGTGGGACAAAAGTGGGCAAAATGGTCTTACCAAAAGACACGTAACGGAAAGTGGGAACACAAACTAGTCTACCTCACCACCAAACCACCGAATACCGGTTACTTGCCTCAAATTCTCGTGGCGTATAACATATCATTGAACAATTACAAGTGAATTACAATACTTAAACCAATCAACATCAAGGAAGCAGCTGTGAATGGATTAGCCCTTTCTCACATCGAACCCGAACAACTACTCCATATCGTACTCTCATCCTCGAATAAGGCACTCATCACGGTTCCAAAATGGTTCTTCCAGGCAAGAACGGGACAAAGTCCTACTGGATAGAAGCCGCAAACTCACCCCTCAAAAACCATCAGTCTTCCCCAACCCTACCAACCAAGACAGATGTAGTAATCATAGGAAGTGGTTACACTGGTGCCTCAACCGCATACTTTCTCTACAAAGTGACTATTTCCCCCGCCGCTCCTCTAACTCGAAATTCAAAATAACTAACAAAAGAAAGTGTACAAAAGATGTCGGTACTACCCCCAGGATGCTCATGCTAGAAGCCCAAGACATTTGTGGAAGTGCCACTGGTCGAAATGGTGCGTTCTCTACTGCTCATCTGGATTTGCAAGAATTAATAAAGAAAGGTGGCCAACTAAGACCCCACGCCTACTCCCGCTACATCACATGGAAAGAGAGATTCGGAGCAAAAGGCGCCATCGAACTAATCAAGCATGAGATGGCTCATCTCCCCGCCTTCACAGAACTCCTCTCTTCGGCTTCCTCAACGGGGATAGAGGAAGAGGTATGCTTCAAACTTGGTGAAACCTTTGATGCCGCTATGTCCAAGGAGGCGTGGGATAGATTGAAGAGTAATTATGAGGCGATGAAGAAGGACCATCCGGATGAACCTGTGGTGGAGCAATGTAAGCTCATCGAGGATGCCGCCGAGGCGGAGAAATTTACCCAGATGAAGGGTACTCTCGGGGCCATTATCCATCCTGCTGGTCAGATGTGAGTGCACCACCTAGACTTTTCCAGATATCAGAAGCTAACATAATGTCAGTTGGCCATACAAATTCGTCCATGCTTTACTTAACATCCTGCTTGAAGCCAAGAAACTCGATCTCCACGCCAACACACCCGTAATCAAAGTCTCAGATCGAGACGCATCAGGTTGGATCACCGTCACAACAGAAGGTCGAGGTAGCGTCCGCACCAAAGCACTAGTCCACGCAACAAACTGTTGGGCCGGCCATCTCCTCCCAGACTTCGCAAAGCTCATTTCCCCCTCAATAGCAACACTAGCAGCGATCAAGCCCCAAGAGGGGTTCAAATTGCGACACACTGGTGCTGAACACTGGGATAGTGTCGTGAACGTATGTATTCTCTCCCATATCCAGCTTTGAAAATGGATACTGACAAGTACAGAATTACCACGTGCAACTACCAGAACCCGATAACACCATCATAGTTGGTGGAGCTAAGAAGGTTCTCGTTCACGTCCCAGATAGGTGGATCAATAGTAATGATATTGGTGGTAATATCCGGGGTGTGCCCGAGTACTATGAATCATGGGCTTCTTCGAGCGTGGTGGGATTGGAGGAGCAACCGGATGGATTGGCTCGAGATGTTAAAGAGGGTGGATGCTGGATAGGAGGTAAGTTTGCTCTTTGACAAAATTGGGAGAAGGTACTGACCATAAGCAGTGGAAGGAACAAGCGCGGACTCATTTCCATTCGTTGGTAAGCATCCCAAGAAAGAGGGCCATTTTGTGGCTGCTGGCTTTACGGGACATGGTAAATATCCTCTACCTCCTCGTAAGTTCAAGACTGACAAACCACAGGGATGCCACGAATCCTTCTCTCCACGGCCCATATCACACCAATGATCTTGAACTCGCTGAAAATCGAGAGCTCCTCTCCATTTGCCTCGAAGTACCCTGCCTTGCCAGAACCTTTCAAACTCACAGCCGAAAGGTTGGAGAAGTTACAAACTGTTGACTTGAAAGGGAAATTTGAGACGAGCAAGAGAAATAATCTGGAGAGTGCGGGTAAGGCTTTCTGTGCGGAGGGTGGAAGGTTGGCAAAGTTGTAAGATAGAAGAATGGGAAAGCTACGAGACCAATGTGTGTAGAGTAATACAAAAGAAGAGGATTGAACACTGCAATGAGATACGAACCAGGTGATGGCTCCCGTGCGTTGGGCTAGCTCTTAGAACACCACGCCGATGCTTTAAATTGTGCTATGGACTTGGTCAACGAGAAAAATGAACTACCGCTTCAATTGTGTTTTGCTTTTCTTTTACGAGTTAACAAGAGAAGGTATGAAATTACCAAGTACACCTTGGTTCAACGAAGCAAAAGCCCCGAAGACTAGGCAACTCGCCCATTACCTTATTATTACCAACTCGACGTTCGCCCTGGCCAAAGACATATAGTTCGAGAAGTTTTTTGAAAACTCCAGTAACTAACCCAAAGAACCTGCACGTCCCAAAACTGAATGAGAAGGTAGGAAGTCAGAAGACTGCAACGAAAGAGAGCTAAGGTATGTTTTTCCGTTTACACATTGCTAGGCATTCATGTGAAACCATCTAGGACAATCGTGAAGATGTCCTAGATGGGTTAAAGAATTCAAGAAGTTTGGTTTCTCAGTCTCCTAAAGCCTTTCGCGTTGTGACAAGAATTATCCAAGAACCTGGAACGATACAGAAGGGGCTGTTTACCAAGAATGAAGGTCTGAAAGGTCCACGTCTAGTTCCGGAAATCAAGTGTTGTCCTTCGAGTCCCTCTATGCAATGATTAGTCATATTCTAACATACCATTTAGTCTATGACTAGTCTATGACAAGTTCCATTCGGGATATCTGGTGTTTCCCAAATTTATTTTGAACGTTGGATGCTGTTCAAGACCAAGTGCGTATTGGACGCACCTGTTGCTCCAATGAGTTGATGCCCCTGGATTTAACGAGTGCGCTGTGGTCCTCGAAATATGGATGCTGTGCAGCTGGATTCCTGCCCACCGTCATCTAACCCTCACTGTTCGACACCCCAAAATCTTCCACGGCTCCCTGGCGATCCCAAGTCAGCTTTTCTAACACCATAAGGCGTAGCTCCATACGAAAAGCGTTCACGGCAGCGTCCGTCTTTTTCTCTTCCTGATCGGCCCAAGTCTTGGTAAAAGCTTCCATCATAAATGGCGCAATTTGGGTCTTTCTCAATTTCTTATAGTCGTACATTACAATTTCTTCCTCGCCACGCGCAGCTATCCGTTGATGGCGGTTCGAGAGGATCATGACATCGAGCATGAACGAGTTATCTGTTGGCGAGGGGAGAGAGCGCAGCTTATGGATAGTGGTGACAGTGTCCGGATATGTTAACGGCTGGAGTGGATTAAGATTAGCATTGTGTAGTATTATAGTGTTTGCGATAGACGAACCAGTTTGTAATCCATCTTGATGCTCTTCAGAATCAATCCCTGCCCTTTTGGTGTCCATAGCTCATTCCACTGCTTGCTATGCTCACAATCGGAAGGGGCGAGGGCAAACCTGCGCACCCATTCCATTCTCGCACTCTCGGCCCAACGAATGTGAGTAACGTTGTTGACATGACCCTATGAACCAGCGGCTGTCAGTTTTTATACGCATGATGGAAGAAGACAAGCACAAGCACATACCATGGAATCCAGATCTCCCCAATTAACCCTTGGACAAGACATTTGGTGGATATCCTTTATTTGGAAACCTTCATGGCCACTGACGAGCGACTTCCACTGTGGCCCAAGTTGACGAGCCAAGCTTTTAATGAGGAGACCCGGTATAGTAAATGATTGATAGTGGCTAAGGGGCTGCTGTTGCTGTTGTTGTTGCTTTCCATCATGAAAGGGTATGCCAAACATGATGCATTTCCCAAGACGGGCTTTGCAGTCTGCGAACCATCGGGGCCGACTCGACACAAAATCGTGCTGATGGGCACGCATCCACAGACCGTCAAGCGCTGCTTTCTCAATCACGATCCCATTGGTCTTTTGGATCTCTTTGACGATTGCGGGAAAAAAGCCCCTGAAACCCTGCTTGTCGCCAATAATCGTGGTAGACGCGTAGCGTTTGGATATTGGGAAAGGTCGCATTATGTTGTCGTTGGAGGGGGAGGTTTGCAAGGAGCTGAGATAGCCTCAGCAGCCCATTTATTCCTTATATACAAGGCACCAAGATTGACGTCTTTTTGATAACTGCCCTCGAAAGCACATCATCTACCACTACGACAACCCTCAAGAAAAATACAACTTCGTGATGACCTCAATAAATCCAGTATTGCGAAGTAAAGTAATAAGTATATACAAAGGTATATCTCAAATTCCTCAGCTTCTCTCTTCTCCCTTGTATCATCAACCATAAATCTAACAAGATCAAGAACTCCTCCATCTGGGTCACTCCTATCCATTAGGATACGAACACTTCAGGCCTCGATTACACAAAGCATTCATCAGTAATGCAGGATTAACTTCAGAGGAGGAGATAGAGAAGGCAATTGAGAGGGCGGAGTTTGTGAAGAGGGGTATGTTTATTCTCCCTTTGTTTCTTGGGGGAATGTTAGAAAGAAATTATTATAACATTGGTGGAGAATTAGAGAGAACACAGCTAAGAGTATTTTCGTTTATAGAAATTGAAGCTTTGTAAGTTCATCATTCTACCCATTGGCCAACAATCTTCATGACGGGACTTTATGAACTTCAACCACGTGCACATTCAGAATTGGAAAAATATATCTTGCAATGCCCTTTCTTGGACTGCTCAAATCTGAGATTCCCCGCTAATAATATCATAGATACTATCTCAAAAAATATCGAGCAATGCGTCAAAGATACAACAAGACCTCGTGACAGACCACATCTGGAATTCCAACCGCCAATCTCTACCTTTTGACACACCACCCAATACCAATTTTGGACTCTGCATCTCGGTATCAAACCCGAATGGAACCCCGCAAAGCTCCACGAGCCAGCCCAACCAGTCAGCCACAGTAGACACAATGATAATGGGGTGCATAAGACTTCACGGATAAATACAATCATCCACCCAATAGCATCAATCAAACTCCAAGAAATTTTTATTTCACAAGGTCACAATACATCCTTCTCATAATCATCAACCACCAGCCGTCGGCGGCGGTTTCTTCTTCCTCGCCCACCACGCCCCAACCTCCAAACACTCCCCCCAAGAAGTCCCATTATTCTTCAACAAATCATTCATCATATTCCCCTCCCATCGATCCCACTCATCCTGTCCCTTCCCACTGGCCTCCCTCAACATTGGCTCTAGACTCTCAATCATCTGAACAACCGTCAAAAGCGCCGTCCTCCTCAACGCCGCCTGACCAGCTGTCAACAGTCTCCGATCTGTTTCCTTCGCCTTACCTTTAGAAGAAATCGCATGACCGTTCGTCCCCTGGGTTACTGCACCACCAACACCCTCTCTCTCCCACCGGACTTCCCCTAGTGGAATAGCTAGTCTCCGACTATCAATCTCAGCTAGATCCTCGGATTCTTGGAGGAGCATGGGAAGCATGGTGGTACAAGGCATCGGTGTTAGTTTTCTCGAGTCCAGAGCTTTAGATATCCACGTATTGTAATCCACCAGGAACTGGTTTTGCGGCGTCGCCAAAGGTGTTTGTGGTGATAACGTATATGTTCCCATGGCATTGGTATGCACTTGTTCCTCGTCCTCGCTATCGTCTGGGGATTCTCGTGTTGAGGGTGGTGCGTGGGGTAATAGCATTCGTAAGGAGTGATCTCCATCCCAGATCTCCATCGTCCCACCGGGTTTTAGAATTCGTAGATATTCGTCCATTAGAGCTTGTTGCATGCTCCCCGTTGGTGTGACCATACTTAAATCTTTAATCATGATGAGATTGAATTCGTCGTCTCGAAAGGGTAGTGGTACCCGACGTAAGTCGTGTTGAACAAAACGCCAATTCATATCATCGTCCGACTCCATCCGTGGCGCCAACGGAGCAATATCAATTCCCGTGAAAGATATCGAAGAAAATCCCCGCTGGGAGAAATGACGGTGACACATAATACTCCAAAACCCAGCGCCACAACCTACATCCAAGACGCGTTTTGGGGGTTTATGATTGAACGCCGGCGAGCAAACCGGTCCATTGAAAACCTGACATAGCAACATGGTCCGTAGAGTCTGTCTATGGATCTCGGCCAGGTCGCATGGTAATGGGTAGGGCAATGTTGTGTCTCGTAAATACCGTCTTCCATTCCGTCGGGCGAAAGGGTTGGTAAGTAGTACATCAGTGGGGGGAGGGTCGCTCGACGTCACCGCCGTCAGCCCACTTGATGCTGTATTGCTGGATATGCTGCTCGACCGGCCCACCGCATCGCCCCTAGCTGCAGCCGCAGCCTGCGATTCTGCTATCGAGAGGACATTTTTGCTTCTGGAGGAGCTTCCAGTGGAAGAGGATTTTCGGTTGGCCTGCGCAAGAGCCTGGGCTTGGGAACGGGTTTTGGACGATTGGTTTGCGGAATGTTTGTAATCGGGTAGAGGCGTCGACGATGGAAGAAACATACGATCGCGAGCTCCCTTTGAAGGCGGGGGAGAGGTGGTGGTTGCGGTTGCGGGTTGCTCTGCAACGGAGGATGGGCAGGATGAGTTGGAGCTGGAATTGTATTGATGGTCGACGGAGCCAAACCTCGACTTGGAGCTGGACTTGGATGATCGATGCGATTTCCGAAAGACGCTTGGGTGTTTCACAGGCTGTGCCTGGGAATTGACCGAGATGTTTGTATGTGCAGATGGTGGCTTAGAACGATTTGGTATCTGGGTTGTGAAGTTGTAGAAAAAGGCGGCTTCAGACATTTTGAACGTTCCTCAAACAGAGAGGCCTGTAGGGTAGGGTAGGGTGAGGCGTTGGGCTGTACTGGTAGGGGTGCTGGCTGCTGCTCTGGGCTTGATTAGCCTAGGGCCTGGTCCTGGGCGTAGAATCTCCAGCTTCGTCTGATCCTGTACGTCACGCCGTCACACTTCCAGATGTAAAATGCCTGCAAGTCCCGGCTGTGGCTGCACAATCGACCTTTTGGCAATATCAACTGGCAGATGCGACGCTGTCCACCACTCCCCAAGTCCCAAATCTTCACAATATCCCGGATGGCGAAAAACGAGGGGCACGAGGCGCATCGACGGCTCCAAAGCCGCTCAGTAGGCGGGGATCCACATTTGCAAGAGAGAGCATGCGACCTTCGGACGGTGTGTACAATTTGTAAAAGATCGGCTTCCTCTTTTTCTGCAAAGCCACACCGGAAAAGGGCGGTTATATAGAAGGCGTGAACACAAGACAGGCCTACGACGTCTTATCCGAATGTCGTTGCGAAAGGTGTTGAGTCCAACCTTATATGGAAGGTCGGGAATCACAGTACCACCACGGACGATTACCGTCGTTAGTACGGAGCCGTATGAAATGTCACCCACGGCTTCTCGCAATCTCAGTGTCAGATACATGTCTGGACGACCGAGTTGAGTCTTGATTCATGGAAAACCCATGACCATGCATTTGGTCGGAAGCGCACTTACTGCACATTCAGCTTACACTTGGTGCATATTCCCTGCTTCCATGTGTTTTCTCCAGGAATTACTTTATCCCAAGCAAAGACGTGGCAGTGGGCGCATGTCTTTCCCCGAGTTTGAATGGAAAAGAGAAACGGACTCCGCGATTCTGCAGAGAAGCCCCGGTTTTTGGGCCATTTGCCATCCAATAAACATGAGGCTCAAGGGAAGATTTAATTTCAAAGGCTCATTGGGCTATCATCGGTGATGTACAAACTACAATCGGAAAAGAAGCAAACTGACGGGAAGATGAGGAAACGAGTCATTTAATGATTGGCATTTCCTTTTGAATTTTGGGTTTGGTTTTGAAGGAAACGTTCATCATCCAGGGCTTGATATGTAATTTCATGATCAGCGCATACTGTTTCCATTGGACTCGTAAGAAATATATACTTCGTCAGACACTCTGCCCATATCAACCCCATGAAAATTTGCTATGAGTACTACTCAACAAAGACATTGAATTGTCTCAAGCCAGGTTAAGGTACAGGGCTTATGGGAAGCAATTCTATTACTGACTGGTGGTGCAAAAGAGAAAAAGAGAATATTCGAAATAAACTGCAGTGGTGTCGCACTGGAGCAAAGCCCAAGTCTCAGCCCAGGTCTCACAATTATCCCGTTCTCTACTTCGTTCTCTGGAACAGGAATCAACAGCTGCCGAGCATATCCTCTCAAAGGCAAAGGGAGTCAATGTCGGAGTTCCGAGAGTGTTTCCAGACTTCATGGAAGCACACTCGAGCGTCCCTAAGAGACCAAGTTCCCTGTTTTTCCAACGGTCAGCCGCAGATGCTGATCGAGGGCCCTTTTTTGGAAGCAAGAGATCTTCAACCCAACCCAGTTCGGTGGTACGCAGCCAGCAGCGGGTGTCACCACCAAGACGGCAGCCAACGTAACGGGTCGATGCACCATCGAATAAAGCGAGAAAGAAGCTGACAACTTGTCAAAACGATTCTGTTCGTAACAAACAACCGGTGGTGAGGTGATGACCGACTCCAAGATATGGGTAGAATGATCCTTCTCGAGGAGAAGACTGAAATCGATGCTAGCTAGAGGAACTCATGAATATATGAAGAAAACAAGGACGAAATATGGAAATACAATTTTTGTTGTTGTTGAGAACAGTTTAGGTTGAGTTAATAGGTACTTGATTGGACTTGCCTTGCCTCTCCTCCGGAAACGAATCACTTCGGCCCGCTCGCGGCCGGTCACGTGGACGCTAGTCCCATCGCTGTTGAACAGCAGTTGAGTCCAGCAAGAGGTCGAATCTGGAAAAGCAACGAGAAAGCAGCACCACGACAAGAATCCTGCTCAACCAGCCCTCGGCTTCAACTCCAACTGAACTACAGCATTTCATACGTGTTTCTGCAAACCCCCAGGTACGACTGACTGCAGATTGGCCTGCGTAGCCTGACCTTCTATTGCCCCCCCCCCCTTCAAACCTCGTTCACCAGCGAGATCTTGCGCCTCGAGCTCATTCAGTGAAGACATCTAGCAGCTCGTGTCTTAGACCTTGATCATCACCTTCTTCGAGAGCTCCTTCGACCTCCCAGTCCTTCTCTCTACCACTGCTGCTCCTGAAGCATCACGACAAAGCTACCCTGGCCATACGCGGCCGCGTCTAGAGCTTCAAGCCCACCACGTCTCAGAGCCCGATAACCGTCCGAGTGCGCTCGCGCAACCTCAAAACTTCCAAGTTCTCTCATAGTAGACATTGGTAGTAGATGCCCAGACGCAGAGGTATATCAAGCAACCCTATGTGCCAACGAAGAAAGAACCGATCCCCGCTCTCCAGACCACCTCCGCCCACATAAACCTCTACCACCACTCCCATTCTTCCTTCCTTCGTGCAGCCCGCGTTTGCCTGCCTGCGTCCACGCCGCCTTTGATCTGCCAGTGGAGGAATTAGATGGCCGATGGGTACAGATATCTACAGCAAGGCGCTGGAAATTACTTTTACCAACAACAACACCAAAACCAAAACCACCACACAAGACAGAACATAATCCGCAATAGCACCCCTCCAAATAACCTACGATCTGCATTCACTACCGATACACCATCACCTTCGCGATCCCCCGACTCGCATTCTCCAGCTCCAGCTTCATACGGCATGTTCAATCAGGGCCACCAACAGCCAGGGCAGCATGGCCGTGTCAATGGAGGACCAGGGAGAGGGATACCGATGATGTACAATTCTTATCAAAATGCTCATCAGCAACCACACCCCCAACACCACACGAACCTCCAGCAGGACCATTCGACACATTCATCGAACGGCGCCGTGCTGGGTCACCATGCAAATTATTCTTCTGGGGTGCTCTCGAACGCGGCTCCAACCTTCGCCCCAAACAGCCTGCAAAATGGGCACTCGACGACAACACGAGGCGGGCAGGCACAAGTCATTAGTGAACACTGGGCAGAACAAATGAGCCTACACAAGGAGTCAGAAAATGCCAATCAGCAGATGGTGGATCACAATGCCCCAAATCACTTTGCAAGACAGAGGGCCGGAGAGAATCGAGGATTGACGGCAGCATCAACCGTAGATGCCGTTGTAGCCCAGGACGAGGACAATGATGAAAGAGGACGGCCATACAGACAAGAAAGTGTCAAACGACAAGATTGGCATAACATGGATCTCAGTGGGCAGGGCCTCAAAGTGCTTGCCAATCCACTCTTCAACTATGTCTTTCTTAATGAGCTATATGTGGCATCCAATAAAATCACCCAACTCCCGGCCTCAATTGGACAACTACGGCATTTGAGACACCTGGATGCCTCTTTCAACCTATTGACTGAGTTACCTCAGGAGCTCAGCATGTGCGTCTATTTAAAAAAGCTGCTGGTATTCAATAACCGGATCGAACGAATTCCGGAAGAATTGGGCTCGCTGTACCAATTGGAGGTATTAGGCATTGAAGGAAACCCTCACCTCGCCCCCGAATATAAGCGGGTGATCAGCGAGAAAGGCACAAAGGAACTCATCAAGGATCTCCGGGAAGGAGCCCAAGGCAAGTTATAACAAATGAGTCATTCTAGCAATCAACTAACTGTATCTAGTTCCACTACCTCCTCAAGAACGAAAATGGATCTCCCTCCAAGATGGCATCCCGAATAACAACCAAGAGAAGATAAAAGTAGCTTCGTACAACATCCTTTGTGATCGGGCTTGCACCACACAATTATATGGTTTCACTCCGTCTGCTGCTCTAGAATGGGAATACCGGAGGGAACAAGTGTTGAAGGAGATTCAGGATTTGAATGCCGATGTCATCTGCCTGCAGGAGGTCGATACCGATACGCAATACGAATTTCTCAGCCCAAAACTTGCCTACAATGATTATAGAGGGGTTCACTGGGCAAAATCACGCTCGAAAACCATGAAAGAAGCAGACGCCAAACGCGTGGATGGATGTGCAATTTTCTACAAGGGTAGCAAATACATTCTTCTGGAAAAACAATTGATTGACATGGCAAATATTGCCATCAATCGACCAGATATGAAGTTACAGACAGATATTTTCAACCGTGTCATGCCTCGGGACAATATCGCCATCGTAGCCTTCCTAGAGAATAGGATGACCGGGTCAAGAATAATGGTTGTCAATACCCATCTCCACTGGGATCCTGTGTTTGCGGATGTCAAGTTAATTCAGATGGCAATTGTGGTGGAGAACGTGACCAAGCTTGCCGAAAAGTACGCAAAGAAGCCACCAAGCAACGAAAAGGAAAAGCGAGCCGGTTTGGTGGACGAAAATGGGAGACCCGAGACCGAAGTTGCAGACTTTGCTCCATCTCAGGAGTATTCAAGCAACACTCAGATCCCCCTACTTCTCTGTGGTGATCTCAACTCCACCAGCGATTCGAGTGTATATGAATTGTTATCTAAAGGAAGCGTTAAGGCATCGCACCGAGAGCTCCGAGAACATCAATACGGCAACTTCAGCAAGCACGGTATTGAACATCCGTTCCAGTTACGTTCTGCTTACTCGGCTGTCGAGAAGGGCGCAGATCGGTTAACCTTCACCAATTATACGCCCAGTTTCGCCGATGTCATCGATCATCTCTGGTATTCTACAAATACCATTGAACTCACTTCGCTACTCGGAAGTGTGGATCCCGAATATATGAAGACGGTGCCTGGATTCCCAAACCATCACTTCCCAAGTGATCATCTCTTAATCGCAGGAGAATTCACCATCAAGGGAAGAAAGGAAAAGAAGGTCCATGTGGAACCAGATTTTGGGCCTTCCAGTCGTCGGAGGGATTAGACTTTTATCAATTTTCAAGTCTCTGGATGAAAATGATTTTGCCGGCTTCGATGGCTCATTTTGATTTTCCTAATTATTGCCTCGCTGCGTTATAGGAAGGAAGTTTTCCCCTCTTTCTTCTCTGCTCGTGTATGGATGGGAAACGGTGTTTGCGGTTGTCTGGGTCGGGTGGACAACCAATATTGGGTGGGGGGACTTTTTAACATTGCATGGTTTTCTTTTTACTCTAAAGGGAAGCATGGAAAGAAAGACAAGGGGGTGGAATGCAATTGTTCTAGCGTTTTTTGACAGAATTCAAGGATCCTTGAGCTTTTTTGAGTTTGTTGTGTGGTGTTTTGATAGGAGGCGTTCTTCACGTTTTGCCGAGTTTGAGTTCCTCTCTTTTTCCCTTGAATTTTAGTTAGTCTGTTTGGTATGAATGAATGGAGGGGTGGAATTGGTTTTCTCTCTCACTCTAGAAATCGTCTCTCTCTCTCGTTATATGCAAGAGCGTGCATGCTTGCCTGCTTTGTTTGTGATTGATTGATTGGTTGGAGGCGATGGGGATGGGAAGATGATTATACTATGGGACCGATTCTGAGTACAATGAGAAATGAATTGTTCCCCCGCCGCGTAAATTAGGCCTTTTGATGCTTGTGTGACACTAATATGTGATGTAGATTGTGAGTACTGTGACAGTTTGGCAAGTGCCACCCATTTCCCCTCTTTGAATAACATACTTTGAGAACGAGATGTGTTTTATTATTAGGGATGGGTTAGGGCGGTATTCTTGATGAGGGAGACTTATGGATATCGTATTCTTTTCTTAGAGATATGAGTAGACTTGGTACTCGGGTCACTTCAATTATTGCTGTTTTTTTTAGAAATTGTTTCCTCGGTTGATTGATGTTTTCTATGTTTAAATTTGAAGAGAGAAGAGTGAAGTAGTTGAGTCCTACTCTCTACTCTCACCCAATCTGAGTTACTCAGAGTATTAGATTAGTTTGTTCTCGCGCTGCGTGTAGAGAAATGGTGGCTTCAAGAAATCCACAATTTCCTTTGTGTATATTACTGGATAAGGGTGCTTATCTTTAGGAATCAGCAATCATCCTGTGAATTTCTGTCTTTCCTTCCTGGTCCAGCTGAGCTCCCCTGGAATTCAATGGCATACGTAGGAGCTGCTCTATCATAATTTGGAGGGAAGCTTTCTGTTTTGCGGACTGTATAAGACCGTTGAGCTTTTCTTTAAGTACACCTGCTTTCGTCAGTAATGTGTTAAAGGTCTGGAATAATTAGATTTATTCTCTGAAAAGATTTCGGAGAATTTAAAACTCAGGTTTATATTCTTTCAAATGTTCTCGGACAATGAAACTACTCGTCCTTGAATATTCGAAGTAATAGAAGAGGGGAGTGTACGCAAGTAAAGCTCCGGGGATCCTCCTGCCGGGCTGTGAATAACTGCATTCCCCGGGTGTTTGATCTCGATTTCGTGGCGTAGCGTATCTTGGTAGGATTTTTATTTCGGCTGCTCTGTTTCCTTCCTCGAGAAACGTTTGCAAGGTACATTCGAAACCTTGAAGGGGGCTCATAGGAGTTGGAGGGTGGGCAAGTGCATTTAGGTGCCTTGGTTCCTCGTTTTCAGATCCTGTGTAACATCAACTCGGCCCCAACATCGGCGGCCACTTGGTAGCTCGAAACACCGCCAGGAGATGTTTAGATTTCATTTATGTTGGAAATGTGCAATGAGCTTAACATTCAAGAGCTATTTAGGCTGGCTACTTATAGCCAAAAGGGACGCTAGCAGCGCCAAGAGACTAGCTAAGCGAGTAGGCATGTGACCAGCAAACAAGAGACTATTCACTCTTGCAACAATTTATGTTTTTGTGTTACCAAATTAATTCCCCGGGGTGGTTAACTGTGCATGGAAACAATATGTACTTCAGATGGATGTGAAGTGTGATGGTCTCGATCCTTTGGTAATGTTGGTTTAATATTTATTTATTTATTTATTTCTATTTAACGTCAAGCGGAGAATAGCTCGCGTGGGCTAAATCCTAAAAGTGTCCCAAAAGAGGGCAAATGACGCTAGGGGGGTGCCCTAGGCTACAGGGATAGTAAACGAGTGAGCTAATTTACAAGAGATAGTTTAAAGAGAAGCTCTACTTTCGGAACAGCTCTTATCCTTAATTAGTTTATAAAATCAGGGAAAGACAAAGAAGATATATAAGTAAAGAGAAAAGAAAGGAAAAGAGAGTTAAGCTATCTTAAAGGATAGATCTTACTAAAGAGTTCCTTATAGCTAGGTCCGAAAAGAAGTTAAGAGTTTCCCTCCGCCTTAGCTAATAGCCTTAGGTCTTTGTTATTTGCTAGCCTATAATAGAGTAGGTAGAATTATGTTTTCGCTCTTTTACACTTATAATTCCCTAATTCTAGTAACGTATCGAGGTAGAAGAAGTAGAGGTAATATACTATAAAGTCTCTATATCTAGTTTAAGCTATAATTAGCCGAGCTAGGACCTCTCTTAGTAGCTAGAGAGTCTTAGGTTTTAAAAGCTAGGAAGTAAGTCCTAGGTTTTTATAAGTATCTAGGAGTATTGTCTACTAGAGCTAATTTACGAGCCTAATCCCTATCTCTTTAACCTCTCTCTTAAGTATAGTAGTATAGAGTAGAGAGGAACTAGAAGAGGGTATTCGAGCCGCTTTTCCTATAGCTTTATTAGCTATTTCGTTACCGCGGATTCCTATATAACTAGAGTACTACCTTATCTAAATCTTCTCTAGATATAGCTAAGTAAAGCTATATACCTTATTAAAGGTCTCTTATAATATACTATAAGACCGGTAGGTTAGTTATAGTATAGCTTCGAGGTTGTCGAGGCAAATCTAGTACTTCGTAGCTAAGGCCTAGAAAGAGAAGTCTAGAGCTAGTTCTAGACTATATAAGGCAGCTTTAGCTTCTACGTCGTATATCTCTAATATTTTACCGAAGAGGAAGAGCCTTATATTTAGAACAACCCCTCCTCTTATAAGACATACGCTGCTACTAGTACTTTTGTTATCTAAGCGAGAGCCGTCGGTAAATATAACCAGGTCTATAGACGAGACAGAGGTAAGGAATTCAAGGAATTCAGCTTTATAGGAGTTCTTATTACTACTAGAGCTTAGACCTACTATCTCGAGAAGGCGGGCCTGCCGGTTAAACCCTCTATTCTATAGAGGGTCTTATATTAGGTCGATTTCTTCTAAGAGAGAGAGGGGTTTAGAAGAGCGATAAATAAGCCTAGCCTTTAAGCAAGGGTTATTTATATATCGTTTAAGTAGGTGAGTTAAGTTAAGTCGGCGAGTTCTAGCTTTAAATACTCTACTTTTTACTATAAGAGCGATTTTAGTAGCTAAGAGGCTAGATTCTATAAGAAGTACCGAGGTAGAGGTAGTCTTATAAACTAAAAGAATAATCCTAGTATACTTTAATACTACTCTATCTAAGAGAGTTAGGTAGCGGCCGATCTAGTTATTTATAAAGCCTACTTAGCTTATTTCCTCTCTTATTCAACCAGGGTACCAGGTCTTATATAACGAAACTCAAACGAACTAAACAAAGATAACTAAGTCTCGAAGGTTAGTATATAGATAAGAAGTATAGTGTTACGAATCACGTGAGAGTATATAACGAGTGAAGACTAGGCGGCGCTCTAATAGGTTAAGTACTATCGGGAACTCTTATAAAACAAAGAGAGGGATCCTTAGACTAGCTAAGCGATCTATGGATTTCTTTAGAAAAGAAATATTATATAACCTAGTCGCCTAAGTCGCTTAAGTTATCTATCGACTAAAGCGATTAGAGTAAGCGACTAGAGCGATTAGAACGGGAGACTATAGTTCTATATAAGACTAGCACGTCTGCTATTAGATAGAAGCTTCGTGCTTAACTTTAGTTATTAATCTTATTATCTTATTTGATATCTTTAATATAAGTAACGAGTTTACTTCTAAGTAAACAACCTAGCGTATCTATACTTCTTATCTATATACTAACCTTCGAGACTTAGTTATCTTTATTTAGTTCGTTTAAGTTTCGTTATACTTTAAGCACCTACTTAGAAGTTCAGTCGCTATAGCCCTAGCAACCCCCGCCGCAGCTAGCCCGAATACTAGTCGAACTAATATCGTAGGAACGTCTAGAAGTACTACTAGACAAATACCTACTAGTATACACTTAGCTAGGAACGACGATAATATCAGTATACTAGACGCCTCTAAGCTCTATAAGATCAAAGCACTTAAAACTATTAAAGTTAAGATATTAGATATATATTATAGAAAGCAAAAGGAACTAGACTTATTCCTTCTTTAAATAGACATCTACTTTAACTTTAATTCTAATAAATTCGAAGGTAATTATAATTTATAAACTATCTTCGCTATCTCCTACCTTAGAGGATTAGTATTAGAATAGGCTTAGCTATATTTAGAAGACTTCTTTAAGAATAAGAATAAAGATAGAAAGATAGAATTAACTAAGATTATATTTAAATCTTAGAGAGGATTTAAAATAACTATTAGAAAAGTCTTTAGAGACTTTAATATAATCTAAATAGCTATATATAAGCTTTTAGAGTTATACTAAACCAGATCTATAATAGATTATACTAATAAGTTTTAATACTATAGAACAAAATCAAGGTAGGATACTATCGCTCTTATAGAACTCTTCCGTAGAGGATTAAAGGTATATATCTATAAGGAGATAGCTAAGTAGAATATATAGTTCTTAACTATTATAGATATAATTAAAAAGGTTATCTAGTTAGATAACCGCCTATACGAATTTAAGAAGAGTAACCTTAGATACGAGGAAAAGAGTTAAAGATTAGGAAAGTAGAAGTACTCTTATACTAATAAACATAGTAAGAAGGCAAACGCTATATAGAAGAAAACCTTTTAAAAGAAAGAAGGACTTTCCTAGAAGAAGCGAAATCGTTAACGTAAGTAGAACTTATATTATAACTATAGCCTCTCTAGCTATAGAGTAAATAAGTGTAGTAAGAAGAAAGACTCTAATAGAAAGAGACGAATCAACGCTATAGTCTATAAGGAAGTAGTATTACTTAATAAAATTAAACTTATAGACGAGGAACTCGAAGCTAGAGGATATAGTATATAAATTAAAATAGACGCTGTAGATATAATAGCAGGCGCTATATACTTATAGCTAAACGAAGGAATTAAGTTATAAGTTAGTAAGGTATAAGATACTAATAATAATAGAGATCTATTACTTAAAGAATATTATAATATATAGTTAGAAATAGATTACGAATTACCTCTTTAAGTAGAATATAAATCACTACTATTAACAAGTTTATTAGAGTTATTAGAGTTAGAATCTAACTTATTAGAGGTAAATCCTAGAATATATAAATCTAAAGAAGAAACATAGGTATTTATCAGGACCTTTAAGAGAGGAAATAGATAAGTATATATAGAAGGATAGAAACCTAATTTCTAGAGCCTATATTCTACTTAAGGAATCAATCCTACTATCTTAACTACTTATAAGATAGTAAGAAATAATTAAGATTAAGTAACTATAGTTAGCTCTATTAATAACAAAGAAACTATTAAGTTTAAGAAGCTAGGACTAGAATAGACAATACTAAATAACTACCTAGAGAAGAAAGATCTATAGAAGGTTACTAATTTAAAAGATAATACTACTAAATAGCAGTAGTATTACCTAGAGAGATTTAATAAATACGATAGATATCTTAAGTTAGACATAACTACCTACCTCCCTAGTTAAGACTATAAGCTAGAAATTAATAAGAAATATTAAGTATTAAGAGTTAAAAAAGGAGTTATAATAGTATTTAAAGGATTAGAGGACTAGCGAATGTTTAGAGTTACTAAGGTAGACCCTTAGGCTAACCTAATCTAGGAATTCTACTAACTTATAAAAGGTAAGTAGTAGACTACTAAAACCTTATATAGAGTAACTATTAAATAGGTTTAGTATAAACTATAAGTATTATTAGACTAGTCTATAGAAAGACGTTTTATAAGAACACTTCTAGAATCTAAGAGAACTATAGAAGATAGTCTAATATATAAAGTAGCTTTTTCTAATAACGAAAAAGTAATATTCTTCCTAAGCTCTTAGAAAGGAGATAATAGTAAGAGAAGATTTAAGGTTTATTATATTAAACTAGAAAATTATACTACTATAAGAGAGTTAAACGTTATATCTAGAGAAAATTAACTTATAGTAATAGTGAAGATAAGAGGAAAGAAACTCTAAGTTTTAATTAATTCTAGAGTAATAGGTAATTTCCTTTCTCTAATAGCTTAGAAGAAGCTAAACGTTCTAATTAAAGGTATAAGGCCTTACTACTTAAGAGTAGTTAATAAAATAGACGTTATATACTAAGACGGAATTATTAATTAGTAAACTATTCTAATAAAGATTACTATTAAAGGATACTACTTAGATATATAATTTAATATTATTAAAATAAGAAATAAGAAAGTAATACTTAGTATACTATAGATTTAAGAATATAATCTAGATATTAACTAGAAGGCTTAGAAAATAACCTTTAGTTAATATAATTACATAGGTTTATAATTATAACTATAAGGCTAGAACGAGGTTAGCGCTACCTCTTCTAAGACGCTAGAACACCTTGTCTAGGGTCTTCTATAGGTTAGTAAGACAGCTGATAACGAAATACCTATATAGTATAGAGAATTTAAAACTTTATTTAAAAACTTAGAAGACTTATAAGCCTTACTAGAACATCGCTTATAAGATTATAAGATTAAATTAAAAGAGGGTTATTACCTCTTAAAGTAGAAGCTTCGGTTATATAACTAGAAAAGCTTATAAAGAATAGAAAGTTATATAAAAGAAGGTATTAAGAAGAGATATATTAGAAAATCTAAGTTACTAATTATCTTAAATATACTTATTATTAAGAAGAAAGATAATCTAGATAAGAGAGTATATATTAATTACTAAGAAGTAAATTATACTACGTTTAAGAACGCTTATCTGCTACTACCTAGCTAATACTTATAAGATAAGTTAGATAAGGTAGTATAATTTATGAAACTAGATTAATAAAACGCTTATAAACTTATATAAATAAAAGTCAGAGACGAATAGAAGATAGTATTTACTTTACTATTAGGCTTTTATAAATATATAATTATACTATTTAGACTCTATAATATACTAGCTATATATTAAAGATAAAATAATAATATTTTAAGAGATCTTCTAAAAGTAATAGTAATCTATTATTTAGATAATATCTTAATCTTCTTAGAAAAAGAAGAAGAATATAAAGAATATATTAAAGAAGTTTTATAATAATATATAAAAGTAAACTCTTAATTAAAACTCTTAAAATATAAGTTTAGAGTAACTTAGACACTTTTCCTAGAATAGGTATTTAGCTTAGAGAAAATAGAAATAGATCTAGTAAAGATCTAAGATATCTTAAACTAGAAGTTACTAGAGAATATAAAAGATATATAGTCCTTTCTTAGATTTATAAACTTTTACTATCTATTTATATAAGACTATATAAAGATTACTAAACTAATATTAGTACTAGTTAAGAAAGCTATTAAATTTATATAAAATAAATAAGCTAAAGACGCTTTTTAAAGAATTAAAGCAAAGTTTATAGAAAAACCTATTCTATATAATTTTAATATAGAAAAACCTAGTATAATTAAAATAAATACTTTAAATATATTAGTAGATACGATTTACTTATAACTATTATATATTATTCTAAAATATTTAACCTAGTATAATAAAACTATAGTATTTTTAATAAAGAATTACTTACTATAGTATTAGCCTTAGAATACTAGAGGATTTATTTATAGCTAGTAAAATACTAAGTTATAGTTTTATCTAACTATAAGAATCTTAAAACATTTATAATAACTAAGGAACTTATAACTAAATAGTTAGTTAAATAGTTAGAGATATTAAAAGGATTTAATATTATTATTTAATATATAAAAAGAATGTTAAATACTTAAGCTAATACTCTTAGCTAGAAACCTAGATATAAGAGAAATAAGAAGTATAAAAAGATTATAATCTTAAAAACTCTTAAAAATAGAGACTTAGTACCTATTATATATAAAATAGTAGTAATAAATAATATTTAAATAGATAAAATTTAAAATATATATAAAGGTTATAACTAGTATATAAAAGAGAAACTATAGGTTCCTAGCTTATATATAAAGGAGTTTATATAAGAATACTATACTATACCTACTTATAAATACTAAGGAATTCGTAGAACTCTCTAGAAGATAAGATAATACTACTATATTAATTAGTTATTTATAATAGTTAAAAAGGTAATAATAAAATATAATACCTATACTAGGAATAAGACCTTCTATTATATATCTTATAAATAGATAAATACTACTCTAATACTATAAGTATCTTAGAAATTAATATTTATAGATTTTATTATTAATTTACTAAAATCTAAAAATCTAATAATAAGAGTTAAGTATAACTTAATCCTAGTTATTATAAAATAACTTATAAAATATAAAATTTTAATAATATATATAAAGTTAAGTATAGCTAAGGAATTAGTATTTATATTCCTTAGAAAAGTAGTTTTAAGATATAGACTATCTAAAGAAATATTCTTAAATAGAGATAAGCTCTTTATTTTAAAATTTTAAATTACTCTTATAAAATAATTAAGTATAAAAAGAAAGCTCTTTATAGCTTTTTACTCTTAGATAAATAGAGGAAATAAATAGATAAATTAAGTAGTTAAAATATATTTTTATTATTATATAAACTACTAATAAAATAACTAGATAGAACTATTATCTTTAGTATAGTTTATTTATAATAGTTTAATAATAGAAATAATACTTATTATACTATTCTATACTAACTTTAGATATAAATTAATAGTATATTAAGAACTACTATCTATAACTATTAATAACTAACTTACTTATATTTACGTCTTAAGAATTAAGAGTCTATATAAGGAACTTATAAAAGACTTATACTTTATAGTAGAAAGAAATATATACTACTATAATAAATAATATAGTTAAGAGCTAATACTAAAAGAGAGAGATAAAGTCTACTTAGTATAAAAAAATATTAATATAAAACGACTAAGTAATAAACTAGATTATAAAAAACTTAAACTATTTAAAATTAAATATATTAAAAGACCTTTAAATTATATATTAGTATTACTAGAAACTATAAACATTTATCTAGTATTCTATATATTCTTACTTAAACTAGTACTACTAGAAGTACTACTAGCCCTATTTATAGAAATTTAACTAGTTAATCTAAATACTAAATATAAAGTTAAAAAGATTCTTAATTATAAGATTATTAAAAGTAAGATTAAGTATTTAGTTAAATAGTTAGATTACTTATACTTAAAGAATACTTAAAAACCTAGAAAAAATATTAACTAGTACTTAGAGGAACTTTAAGACTTCTACTATTAAAACCTAAGATTACTTATATTAGGTAATTAATAAAGAAGATATTAAAGAAGCTAGGATCGAGACCTAGGTTAAAAGCAGGGTTAGAAGCGGTAGAGGTAAAGTAGGTAGCTAGCCTAGTAGCCTCCTCTCTTCTTTCTTTCTCTTCTTTTTCCTTTTCCTTCTTCTTCTTAGCCTTATCTAGCTCTTAAAGAGTACTAAGTCCTTAATAAAGTATCTATTATTCTTACTTATTAAGAAGACGTTACTATGTTTAAAGATAAAGAACCTTTAATATTACTTCCTACTAAGCTTAAAAAGCCTTTTCTTAAGCCTAATAAGCTGTCTCCTCCTTAACTTATAAATAGCGTTTCTATATATTAAGAGACTCTTATTTAAAAGTTAAGAATATTTAATTTTACTTCTTAATATTATAAGTTTTACTCTTCCTAGTATACTTAGAATATTTCTTACTCCTAGTAATAGATATATATTAATAGCTAGATATAAAAGTAAGATAATAAGTATAAGAAGATATTTTAGATTCTACTTAATTAATATAAAGAGTATTATTAATATAATTTTATTTTAGTTTATCTTTTATAGATAGTATTATTAAAAATATTATAGTAAGAAAAGGCTACTAGCTTTCTAATAGTATTTCTTAGGTTATACTTAAGTATAGAGATATACTAAGCTAAAAAGAGAATAGTATTATAAATTATATATAAGTATATAATAAGTAAAGACTAGGTAGTACTTTAATAGGTTAAGTATTATTAGAAACTCTTATAAGTAAAAAGAGAGATCTTTAGACTAGCTAAGTAATCTATAGATTTCTTTAAGTAAGAAATATTATATAACCTAGTTACTTAAGTTACTTAAGTTACTTATTAACTAAAGTAATTAGAGTAAGCGATTAAAGCGATTAAAACAGGAGACTATAGTTCTATATAAGACTAGCACGTCTGTTATTAAATAGGAGCTTTATATTTAACTTTAGTTATTAATCTTATTATCTTATTTAATATCTTTAATATAAGTAACAAGTTTACTTCTAAGTAAACAACCCGGCGTATCTATACTTCTTATCTATATACTAACCTTCGAGACTTAGTTATCTTTGTTTAGTTTATTTAAGTTTTATTATATATAGATACACCGGGTTATTTACTTAGAAGTAAACTCGTTACTTATATCAAAGATATTAAATAAGATAATAAGATTAATAACTAAAGTTAAGTATAAAGCTTCTATCTAATAACAGACGTACTAGTCTTATATAGAACTATAGTCTCCTATTCTAATTACTTTAATCGCTTACTCTAATCGCTTTAGTTAATAAGTAACTTAAGTAACTTAAGTAACTAGGTTATATAATATTTCTTACTTAAAGAAATCTATAGATTACTTAGCTAGTCTAAAGATCCCTCTTTTCACTTATAAGAGTTTCTAATAGTACTTAACCTATTAGAGCGCTACCTAGTCTTTACTTATTATATACTTATATATAATTTATAATACTATTCTCTTCTTAGCCTAGTATATCTCTATACTTAAGTATAACCTAAGAAATACTATTAGAAGGCTAGTAGCCTTCTCTTACTATAATATTTTTAATAATACTATTTATAAAAAATAAACTAAAATAAAATTATATTAATAATACCTTTTATATTAATTAAGTAAGATCTAAAATATCCTCTTATACTTACTATCTTACTTCTATATCTAGTTATTAATATATATCTATTACTAGAGGTAAGAAATATTCTAAGTATACTAAGAAGAGTAAAACTTATAATATTAAAAAGTAAAATTAAATACTTTTAACTTTTAAATAAGAATCTCTTAATATATAAAAACACTATCTATAAGTTAAGAAGGAGATAGCTTATTAAGCCTAAGAAAAGGCTTTTTAAGCCTAGTAAAAAGTAATATTAAAGGTTCTCTATCTTTGAGTATAATAACGTCTTCTTAATAAGTAAGAATAATAGATACTTTATTAAGAACTTAGTACTCTTTAAAAGCTAGATAAGGCTAAGAAGAAGAAGGAAAAAGAAAAAGAAGAGAAGGAAAGAAGAGAGAAGGCTACTAGGCTAGCTGCCTACCTTACCTCTACTGCTTCTAACCCTGCTTTTAACTTAGGTCTTAATCCTAGTTTTCTTAAGATCTTCTTTATTAATTACTTAATATAGGTAATCTTAGGTTTTAATAGTAGAAGTTTTAAAGTTCTTCTAAGTACTAGTTAATATTTTTTCTAAGTTTCTAAGTATTCTTTAAATATAAGTAGTCTAACTATTTAATTAAATATTTAATCTTACTTTTAATAATCTTATAATTAAGAATCTTTTTAACTTTATATTTAATATTTAGATTAACTAGTTAAATTTCTATAAATAGAGCTAGTAGTACTCTTAGTAATACTAGTTTAAGTAAGAATATATAGAATACTAAGTAGATGTTTATTATCTTTAGTAGTACTAGTTTATAATTTAAAGGTCTCTTAACTTATTTAATTTTAAATAGTCTAAGTTTTTTATAATCTAGTTTATTACTTAGTCTTTTTATATTAATATTTTTTTATACTAAGTAGACTTTATTCTTCTCTTTTAGTATTAGCTCTTAACTATGTCGTTTATTATAGTAGTATATATTTCTTTTAGTTATAAATTATAAATCTTTTATAAGTTTCTTATATAGCTTTTTAATTTTTAAGATATAAATATAAGTAAGTTAGTTATTAATAGTTATAAATAACAGTTCTTAATATACTAATAATTTATATCTAAAGTTAGTATAAAATAGTATAATAAGTATTATTTCTATTACTAAACTATTATAAGTAAACTATATTAAAGATAGTAGTTCTACTTAGTTATCTTATTAGTAGTTTATATAATAATAAAAGTATATTTCTACTACTTAGTTTATATGTTTATTTCCTTTATTTATCTAAGAGTAGAAAGCTATAAAGAGCTTTCTTTTTATACCTAATTACTCTATAAAGGCGATTTAAAATTTTAAGATAAAAAGCTTATCTCTATCTAAAAGTATTTCTTTAAGTAATTTATATTTTAAGATTACTTTTCTAAGGAATATAAATACTAATTCCTTAGCTATACTTAACTCTATATATACTATTAGAATTATATACTTTATAAGTTATTTTATAATAACTAGGATTATATTATATTTAATTTCTATTATTAGGTTTTTAGATTTTAGTAATTTAATAATAAAATCTATAAATATTAATTTCTAAGATATCTATAGTATTAGAGTAGTATTTATCTATTTATAAGAAGTATAGTAAGAAGTCTTATTCTAGATATAGGTATTATATTCTACTATTACTTTCTTAACTATTATAAATAATTAATTAATATAGTAGTATTATCTTATTTACTAAAGTATTTTATAAATTCCTTAGTAGTTATAAGTAGACGTAGTATAGTATTCTTATATAAATTCCTTTATATATAAGCTAGGAACTTATAGTTTTCCTTTTATATACTAGTTATAACCTTTATAAATATTTTAAATTTTATCTATTTAGATATTATTTATTACTACTATTTTATATATAGTAGGTAATAGGTCTTTATTCTTAAGAGTTTTTAAGATTATAATCTTCTTATACTCTTTATTTCTCTTATATCTAGGTTTCTAGCTAAGAGTATTAGCTTAAGTATTTAATATTCTCTTTATATATTAAATAATAATATTAAATCCTTCTAATATTTCTACCTATCTAGCTAACTACTTAGTTATAAGTTCCTTAGTTATTATAAACGTTCTAAGGTTCTTATAGTTAACGTATATATATAGCGAACCGGCTAAACAAGCGAACCGGCTAAAACCTCGCGCCTCTACTACACCTCTACTAAATATTAAATTTCTCTATAATAAACGACGCTTTAGAAAAATAACAAAAGCCAGTTAGTCTTAGCTATCTAGGCTATATAAAAAGACCTAAATTTATATACTCGAGCTACTACGAGGACCTATTCTATAGATCACTAGAAGCTAGGTCAACGTTTACTTAGTATACCTTTATAACGTGATATTCTAGCTAATTCACAGAAAATAACCGAGCTAGAGGAATCAGTGCTTATTTAACATATCCTCGACCTAGCTATAAAAGGATTTCCTCTACGGATATCTATAGTTAAGAATATAATAAATCGACTTCTTAAAGTATACGACGTGTTATACGTCGGGACGCGTTAGGCTTCTAACTTTGTTAAGCGCTACCTAGAACTCTAGACACGCTTCTAACGAAAATACAACTACTAGAGAGCTAAGTACGAAGACCTAGAAGTCATTCGTAGCTGGTTTAAGCTTATACGAAGCACAGTAGCAAAGTATAGAATCTATAATATAGATATCTATAACTTTAATAAGACTAGGTTTATAATAGGCGTTATCTTAACTATAATAGTTATTACAAGCTTAAAAGGACATATAAGAGTAAAAAGAGTATAGCCTAGTAATCGGGAATAGGTTATAGTAATCTAGGAGGTTAATACCTAAAGCTAGAGTATTCTACTATTTATAATTATTACCGTGAAAAATCATCTTACTTCTTAGTACTAAAACAGTGGATTTCTACCTAACTAGGTAATTACTATTACTAAAAATAGTTAAATAACAAATAAGAAAGGTACAGATTAGATTCGATATTTTAAGAAGTATACTAAGTTCTAATCTATTAGTAGTTATTACCTATTAGTCCTCGACGGCTATAAAAGCTACTACTCTAACGAGTTTAAGAAATATTACAAGGAAAATAATATTATTACTCTTTATATACCTGCTTATTCTTCTTATATACTCTAGCCACTCGACGTTAGCTGTTTTAGCTCTTTAAAAAAGGTATATAGTCAGTAAATTAAAGATATAATATAGGCTTAGATTATCTATATTACTAAGAATGATTTCTTTCCTACCTTCTACGCTATATTTAATATTATAATAATAGAAAGTAATATCTAAGAAGGGTTCCGAAAAGCTAGGCTTCTTCTATTCGACTTAGAAAGTGTGATTTCTATACTTAATCTTAAGCTAAAGACGCTAACGCCTCTAAACTCCCCCCTGTGTTCTACTTAGCCTTAGGTTTCCTAGATACTAAATAACCCTACTAAAGCCTTATCATAGACTATATTTATTAAAGATCGAATTTCCCGCTACTAAAGTAGCTCTCTAACCCCTATTTACGAGGCTATTAACCAGTTTACAAAGAGTATATCAAAAGTAATACACTAGATAGTACTATTAAAAGCTAAGAACCAGAGACTTCGACAAGTAAATAAAGTACTAAGTAAGCGCTATAGAGCTAAAAAAACACGCCTATAGTAAGGAGGATCACTTAGCTAATAGGAAGCGTAGAACCTACAGGATAATAGAGACGTTAGTAAGTAGGTAATATAGGAAATAAAGAGAAGTAGTAGTCGGAAGCTAAGAGAAGAATCACGTATACAGCGCTATAGTAACTACGGAGAGACTAGTTATAATACACGCACCTATAATATTATAGAAGAAGTATCTAAGAAAGAGATTTTAGAGTAGTTTTAATTAATTAGAGGCGTTGTAGTAGAGTTACTATAATTTTAATCGCGAGCGTAGAAAATTTTAGCCGGTTCGCTTGTTTAGCCGGTTCGCTATATATACACGTTAGATAGAATTATAACTTAGTATTTTACTAGCTATAAATAGATTCTCTAGTATTCTAAGGCTAATACTATAGTAAGTAATTCTTTATTAAAGATATTATAGTTTTATTATACTAGGTTAAATATTTTAGAATAATATATAATAAATATAAGTTTCTCTTTTTTATTTAGTTATAGGTAAATTATATCTACTAATATATCTAAGGCGTCTATTTCGATTTTACTAGGTTTTTCTATATTAAAATTATATAGAATAGGTTTTTCTATAAACCTTACTTTAATTCTTTAAAAAGCGTCCTTAGTCTATTTATTCTAAATAAATTTAATAGCTTTTTTAACTAGTACTAATATTAGTTTAATAATCTTTATATAGTCTTATATAAATAGATAGTAAAAGTTTATAAATTTAAAAAAGGACTATATATCTTTTATATTTTCTAGTAACTTCTAGTTTAAGATATCTTAGATCTTTGTTAGATCTATTTCTATTTTCTTTAAGCTAAATATCTATTCTAAGAAAAGTATCTAAGTTACTTTAAACTTATATTTTAAGAGTTTTAACTAAGAGTTTACTTTTATAAGTTATTATAAAACTTCTTTAATATATCTCTTATATTTTTCTTCTTTTTCTAAGAAGATTAAGATATTATCTAAGTAATAGATTACTATTACTCTTAGAAGATCTTCTAAAATATTATTATTTTATCTCTAATATATAGCTAGTATATTATAAAGTCTATAAAGTCTAAATAGTATAACTATATATTTATAAAAGCCTAATAGTAAGGTAAATACTATCTTTTATTTATCTCTAACTTTTATTTATATAAGTCTATAAGTATTTTATTAATCTAGTTTTATAAATTATACTACTTTGCTTAACTTGTCTTATAAGTATTAGCTAGGTAGTAGTAGATAAGCGTTCTTAATTATAATATAATTTACTTCTTAGTAATTAATATATACTCTCTTATCTAGGTTGTTTTTCTTCTTAATAATAAGTATATTTAAGGTAATTAATAACTTAGATTTTCTAATATATCTCTTCTTAATACCTTTCTTTATATAACTTTCTATTCTCTATAAGCTTTTTTAGTTATATAACTAAAGCTTCTACTTTAAGAGATAATAACTCTCTTTTAATTTAATCTTATAATCTTATAAGTAATGTTCTAGTAAGGTTTATAAGTCTTCTAGGTTTTTGAATAAAGCTTTAAATTCTCTATACTATATAGGTATTTTATTATTAGTTTTTTTACTAACTTATAGAGGACTTTAGATAAGGTGTTCTAGTATATTAGAAGAGGTAGTACTAACCTTATTCTAGCTTTAAAGTTATAAATACAAACCTATATATTTATATTAGCTAAACGTTACTATTCTAGCCTTCTAGTTAATATCTAGATTATATTCTTAAATCTATAGTATACTAAGTATTACTTCCTTACTTTCTATCTTAATAATATTAAATTACGTATTTAAGTAGTATTCTTTAATATTAGTTTTTATTAGAATAGTTTACTAATTAATAATCCTATTTTAGTATATAATATCTGTTCTATTAACTACTTCTAATTAGTATAGTTTTATTCTCTTAATTAGAATATTTAGCTTTCTTAAAGCTGTTAGAGAAATAAAGTTACCTATTACTCCTAAGTTAATTATAACTTATAACTTTTTTTCTTATATTTCTATAGTTACTACTAACTACTTCTCTTCTAAAGTAGTATATATCTCTGATTTTATATAATAAACTCTAAATATATAGTCTCTTATATTCTTTTCCTTAACTGCCTTTATTTAGAACTAAGGAAAAAATACTACTCTGTCTTTATTAGATAAAGCTACTTTATATATCTAATAATATTTTACTATCTTATTAGGTTTAGGTAAGATTCTCTTAAACTGTTTTTCTAATATTTAATTAGTAGTAGTACTTAGTATATATCTGATCTAATATATAGTTGTTTCTTATACTACTTCTAGAAACTATAATTCTCTTATAAATAGATAATAGTATTCTTCTAGTTCTAACTCTATCTATTTATCTATATTAAATTCCCGTTGTTCCTAGAAGAGTATACTAAATAGTTTAAGTAAACTATACTTTCTTAATATTATTCTATTATTATTCTTAATTAGTATAACTATAATATAATATTTAAATTCCTTTAGTATATACTTTTTAGATACTGTTCTAAGGAAAGCTATCTTAATCTATCTTTAGAATCTGTTTAGGACTTGTTATAACTATGAGCTAGTCTCTTTTTAAACATTATAGACCCTCTATACATCTCCTACTTTAGAATAACTAGGTCTTTTAGCTTATTATTAACTATATTCAGATTCTTTTCCTTTAATAGTTTCTTAACTAGTAATTAGGCTAACTAAAGTTATTATCTTATAGTCTTCTTTTTTAATAGTATATATTATTAAGAGAGTTAGATTAACTCCTTATATTAAATAAGAGCTCTAGAAGTTTGGTTTTTAGTTATCTATATATACTTAGTAATTTCCTTACTTAAATATTCTAGTAAACGCCTAGGTTTCTTCTATACTAGAACTTATATCTTAAACTTCTTCTTCTAAACTAGATAATAAGTTTAATAACTCTAAAGAACTAGATAAAGGTAGTAATTTATATTCTACTTAAATAAGTAACGTATTTCCTACTTTAAACTATAAATATATAATACTTACTACTATATCTAAGGTATTTATTATATTATAATATTTCTTAAGAAGTAGATTTCTATTATTATCGGTGTCTTAAACACCCTCTTTCTTATTATCTTTAACTTATATCTTATATCTTCTAGCTTTAAGTTCTAAATCTATAAGTTTAATTTTATTAAGTAAAGCTACTTCTTTTTAGACTATAGTATTAACTTACTTTTTCTCTTTTAAGTCCTTCTTCTTAGTATATTTGTTTACTCTATAGCTAGGTAGACTATATAAGTAATATAAATTCTACTTATATTAGCGATTTCTTTCTTTTTAGAATAGTTCTCTCTTTTAGGAGTTTTCTTTCTTAGATTTCTTTCTTAGAACCTATAATTTCTAAGTAGTATTAATTTCTATAAGATCTCTATAATCTTTTCTTCTACTCTTTCTATATTAATAACTATAACTTTCTTTCTTCTCTAGATTCCTTTTATAGATATAGTTATCGATTTTAATTATATTATTTATTAATTTATTTAGTATATCTAGAAAATCTTCTTAAGTAAGTTTATCTTTAACGTTATCTTTAAGTCTATAATAGAATTATTTATATAACGTCTTATTATTCTATCCTATTTATATAGAGTATTATTAAAATTATAAGGTATATTTAGTAGCTAAACCTTTTTACTTAAGTATATATAAAGCTTTAACTACCTTTTTCTTTATATTAATATCTTTAAAAGTCTAGTTAATTCTATCTTTAAACCTTTAAACATTCTTAAATAAATCCTTTATCTTCTTAGATATTTAAAGAGAGACTTTTCTCTTAGTTGTTTTATTCGCCTAGTAGTCCTCTAGATGTGGTTCTAACTAGTTATAAGCTACCTCTTCGAAACGAGTAGATAACTATATAACCTAGTTAGTTTTATTTCTAAACTAAGTATAATAAAAGTTTAAGTAGAGAGAAGCTTTTATTAAAAACTTAGCTAGTTTCTTAGGTAAGCTATTAAACGGCTTCGGAACCGGAAGTTTCACTTCCTTATAGAGAGTAGTAACTAGCGTAACTAGAGAGGCTATAGCTAGCTTTAGCGGAGTGGTTTTTAGAGTAGAAGAGGTTGCTGATATAGTAGCGATCTTACTTCTAAGTAGGTGCTTAAAGTATAACGAAACTTAAATAAACTAAATAAAGATAACTAAGTCTTAAAGGTTAGTATATAAGTAAGAAGTATAAATATACTAGGTTGTTTACTTAGAAGTGAACTCGTTACTTATATTAAAGATATTAAATAAGATAATAAGATTAATAACTAAAGTTAAGTATAAAGCTCCTATCTAATAGCAGACGTACTAGTCTTATATAGAACTATAGTCTCTTATTCTAATTACTCTAATCGCTCGCTCTAATTACTTTAGTTAACAGGCGACTTAAGTAACTTAGGCGACTAGGTTACGTAATATTTCTTACCTAAAGAAATCTATGGATCGCTTAGCTAGTCTAAAGATCCCTCTTTTCACTTATAAGAGTTTCCGATAGTGCTTAACCTATTAGAGCGCCGCCTGGTCTTTACTCGTTATATACTTACACGTGATTCGTAATATCTTATATCTAAAGTAGGCGATTAAGAGGATAGAAGTAGTAGTAACTTACTTAAGCAGATAAGGAGGTAAGCCTCTTATTATATTTATTATTCCTTTAAGAGTATTAGCTATAAGTGTAACCTTACTTATTATTCTTTTAACGTAGCTATAGAACGTAAGGCAGGGGTTAAAGAAGATACTAAGCTACCTAAGCTCTTATATAAGTTCTATTATCTTACCTTCAACTATAATAGAGGGAGGGGGCCGGATACCTCTCTCTTTTTACTTCCTTTTATAGAAGAAGTATATAAGTTTTAACTTCTTAGTATTAAAAGTAATACCCTCGTCTATACCCTACTCTAGAGCGCTAGCTACCTACTCTACAAGGGCCTTAATATTCCCTACCTTTAAAGGCCTAGAAGTAAGTAATCTAATATCGTCTACGTAACCGAATCTCTATAATACCAGAAGAGAGCTAACCTCTAAGCTAAAGAGAGGCTGGATATAAAGTATAAAGAGAATAAGCGAGATAGGTAAGTCTTAAGGAAGCCCGTATTAAAGTAGAGTAAATGCTCCTATTTCCTTATCTAGTTTTACTTTTACTAGTCTATTAGTTAAGAAAGAGGTAGCCTATTTAATAAAGTAATCCGGCTAACCTTACTCTCTTAGCCTTTTAATTAGGCGACTAGGAAGTACTACGTCAAAGACCTCTTTAATATCAAGTATAAGAAGAGAGGCTTCCTGTTTATCCGTAACAGCTAACTTAATATCGAAGGTAAAGCAGGTAGTAAGGTCTATAGTAGCTCTTAGAGAGAGAGCTCTAAACTGGTTTTGCTCTAAGACAGAGTACTTAATAGCTATCTAAGAGGCTCTCTTTATAAGAAGCCTTTTAAGCCCCTTTCTAAGGACTAAGAGTAAGGTAATTAGGCGATATACTCGAGAGAACGACTTATCTTTCTTATTAGGCTTTAGAATAATAATAATAATAGTAGTATAAAAGATCTTTAAGTAGAAACCTACCTCTATATAGCCTTTGAATAAGGAGAGGATAAGATATAAGATCTGTAGCTAGACTGCTTTAAAGACTCCTATTACTAGCTCGTCTTCTTCTAGCACAGTAGAAGCTTTCTTAAGAATCGATTCCTCAACCTCGTATAGTATAAGGACTGCCTAGGGAAGAGACTAAGTAGAGGTGGTTAGAGTATTAAATAGAATATCCCCGACTTCGGCCTTGTTTATAAGTAGCTCTTATACTAGGATCTTCTACTTTTCTTAGGTAGAGAAGCCTAGTTGGCCTACCGAGTCTCTTAGAAGAGGAGACTTGTAGATTCTAGTACTCTAGTACTACTTATAAATTTTAAATATATCTTTACTCTTCGTAGCTTTATCGACTAAGGTATAGAAGTATTCTCTCTTTACCTTCCAGATTTCCTACCTTAGACTCTTACAAAGAGTCTTCAAGGCTTATACGCTCGCGTTAAGCCTTTATATCTACCTTACCTCAGTGGCCGCCGTCTAGCACTCCTTATTCTACTAAGGGTGTCCGAACCCGTGTCTAAGCCCTCGCTTAGCGCTGCTAAGATATACGCTATATACGCTCTTAGTAATAAATCCTGCCAGGGCCTCTAGCGAGTCCGAGTCTAGTTACTTTATAAGTTTATAAAGCTATTAAGTTTTAAGCTTTTCTTAAAAAGTTATCTTAAAGGTTTTAACGTTAAGAGAGCTAAGCTTAAGAGAGCTAAACTTAAGAGAGAGGTCCTTTATAGTTAAGTTTCCTACGTATAGAAGTCGAGTAAGAAGTAGGAAGTAGTTAGAGCTATACTCAAATATAAGGTTAACCTCAGTAGCAGCCTGTAACGAAACTCAAACGAACTAAACAAAGATGACTAAGTCTCGAAGGTTGGTATGCAGGTAAGAGGTTCAGATGCGCCGGGTTGTTTACTTGGAAGTGAACTCGTTACTTGTATCAAAGATGTCAAACAAGATGATAAGATTAATAACTAAGTTAAGCACGAAGCTCCTATCTAATGGCAGACGTGCCAGTCTTATATAGAACCTTCGTTTATATTAGAGTCCTGCTTGGCAGGAGTCCCAAAGATGGAGTCCGACTCCATTTCCAGGGCTCCTCAAAACTGGACTCCATCACCTGACCGTTCCTAACCGAGTCACGTGATATAACTGTAATGAGATCCTAAGATTGTATGTCCTACCACATCCAATCCTTTCCTTCTTCCAGGGTTACAATAGTGCTCGTCCTGTCAGGGCGTCGCCTGGACTTCACTTCGTCACGTGCTGGCACGTGATTCGTGACACAGCCCCTCTCTAGTAGAGGTTATTAGAGCAGAAGGCTAGGTCGAGGGTGTTACCGAGGTTATAAGTTTACGTACTAGGAGGGGTAGAGAGCTATAGCCTTCTATCCTCTATCTAGTTAATAAGCAGGGAGGACTATATACTTTCCTACTCTAAGAAGTCCGGCTGCTAGAGTTAGCTCTTTAGGTTAAAGTCGCTAGCTATTAGAGTATTAGTTATAAGGATATATACTAAGCTGAGAATATAGTTAACAGCCTCTCCTACTCTCTTAGCACCTAGTAGAGCGTTATATACGTTAAGTATATAAAGCAGAGGGCTTTAAGAGGAAGTAATCTTAATATAAACAAGGTCTCGGCATTTAAGCGAGGGTATAGTCAGTGATTATTAACTTAAGAGAATCCCTACTCTCTTTTATACAAAAGTAAGGACTCTAGGAAGGTTAATATTCTAGTCGTATATAAGTATAAAGTAGGTATAGTTTAGGTGTCGTCTTATAATTTAATAGTTGATCTCCTTCTAGTAGATATATAGTTCTTAGATAAGAACTATATCTATTCGTCTAGAGTAGGCTAGTTAGAGTACTAGCTCTTAGTACTTACTAGACTTATATATATTAATTTATAAGACTTAAAAGTAGTATTACTTAAAAGGTCCTCGTCTACTTATAGAGAAAAGAGGTAAGAGTCTAAGCTCCCTAGTTAAGAAGAGAGGTTCGAAAGCGAGGAAGAGGCGCTTATAGAAGCCTCTTTGCTTAGTTATAGTAAGTTCGAGGAGAGGGTAGAGGTAGTAAGGTAGCTTATTTTAGTATCTACGTTACTATAAGGCGAGTCTTCCTCTTTTCTTAGGCGAATCTCGTTATATACTTATTATATAAATCTCTTATTCTCTATTAAAGGCAGAGGTCTAGAGGCTTTTAGCCGGAGTTAGTATACGAGGTCGTCTAAGGCGTGAGAGCTGTTATAGTATAGGTATTTTAATTTGTATTAAGAGTACTTTATATACCTTAGGTAGAAGGCTTCTAAGTATTTCGTACTACTGCATAGGTAGTATCGTTGATTTTTACCGCAGTTCTGTAAGTTATACTACTTCTAGCACTTTAAGCACTGAATTACAGTAGAGACTTTGAGAAGACGCTTAAGGAAGGCTCTACTACCTAAGAGTAACGTTATATCTAGGATAGCGGAAGGACCTCTTATATCCTCTTCCTTAAAGAAGGCGATCTAGGTAGTATAAAACAGCTCGTTTAAGAGAGAGCTAGCAGCTATGTTGACTTTTATAGGTGCTATTCTAATTCGTTCCTTTATTACTATAGCTACTACTTTAGCTATAGTAGAGATAAGAGTTAAAAGAATCGCTTCTTCTTTGCTAATCTAGACAGTTTCTACACTTTAAGGTATACCTATTACACGGTATACTACCCAGTCTTGTAAGACCTCTATTTTAGCTATAGTAAATAGGGTTTAGATATAAGCCCTCTTTGTTATTAAAAGAGTATCTAGAGCTTCTTTGTCTTTAAAGACAATAGCGAAACCAGATTTAACCGAGAGTACTTCTTATACTAGCTCTTTATAGCCTATTTTTAGGTCGCAAAGTATAAGGAAGATAGCTTAGGCAGAGTAGTTCCTATTAGGAGAGTCCTAGAGGAGTTAGACAAAGACTCTAAGGTTAGATTTAGCCGGTGTTCTCTTATTCTTCTATAGCTTAAAGGCAGTAGAAGAGAGAGGTAATATAGTTATTATTATTATTATTATTATACTTATAGCTTTAGCTTTGTTTTCAAGCGCTAAGGCATTCCTTATAGTCTATACATATGAAATTTTCCTTATAGAGCCTAGAGAGGAGGAGAGAGTCGACGAGGGCGTAGGGGCGTCCCTATACTCTAAGTAAGTGTTAAGGGCTAAAGGAAGTGGAGGTAAGGTCTCTTTAGTAAATGCCTAGTAGAAAGAAAGGCTAAGGTCAGCTACTTAAGTATAAAAGGCTCGGAGGAAGGGCAAGAGTTCTAAAGAGGCACCATCGAGAGCAGTGCTAAGGTAGTGGTCTATAGCTTCTCCAATCCCTCTAAAGAAGGTTTGGGCTATAGCTCTACGTTCGAGAGCTCTGGTAGTCTTAGAGACGAAGTGTTATTAGATGTTCGAGATAGAGGGAATCAGGCGAACCCCCCCCCTCCTTATACCCCTTCCCAGAGGCGTAGGCGAGGACGGAGGCCCTTCTAAGAGAGACTCTATAGAAGGAATTTAGCTTATTAAGCGGAAGCAAGAGAGATTAAGCTTTTTAGAACAAAAATTTCAATCTGCGAAAAAAGGTGTTATGGTTTGTTGTTGGTTTAATATATTATGCTCTTCAGCCTTTTCCATTACTCGTCTTCTGCTCTGTTTAAATCTCCGTTCCTCTTTTTATTGAAACAATGTCTTCAGATATTTCAGAAAAAGAGTATGAGCATTCTCTTGGTGGTGATGTCAGCCCATTAACTCCAACCCGGCCCTTTTCATTCGTTGGTTCAAACGTCAAGGAGGAGTATTTGTCCTTGCCACGTGGGAATTTCTGTCGGTTCTTTGCTCACGGTGGCGAGATACCAGAATATTTTCCCCTAAAGAGTTCTGGGAACGACAATAGCCATACCCCCGAAATTGGCGTTGAGCTTGATTCCAACAAACGTAATAGCTCCGAGACAACTCTAATCGCATCGAACCCCGAGCATGCATGGTTCAAAGAAGTAGATCTTACTTCGGACGGCAATGAAGCACACCATCCGCCGAAAAAATGGCCGCGGGAACCTCGTTCTGTCAAAAGGATCGACTACAACAAAGTTTTGGAAATTATCGGCCATATAATCTTGGCTGCTGCTGCTTCCTGGATAATATGTAATGATCATCGTCCCAATTGAACTGCGAACAAAAAATAACTTTTCCACAGTGTTTGCTTCACTTTCAACTACCGTCAACAACACATATCCAAATTCATCGATCAAGTACGTTCCGGGAGAACGAGTGATACACCGCTATATGAAAAGCATACAAAGAGGTACCGGCGGGGATCTTTTCTCAAGACAGGACGGTACAACTTTGAATTCATCATTACTCTGGTGGGCACAACTAGGCCCTACCATAATTCCTGCTATTTTCTCCGCTATCGTTGGAAGTTCACTACGACTGTTTGGCAGACTGAGAGCACAACGGGGTGCCAAACTAGGTGTAAGCTCTATCTCAGTCTTTTTCTACTCTGGTTGACCAATCAATTATAGACACTGGAGGTGCTTGTCGCGAGCAAGTCTTATTCCCAAACCTTATGGATGATGTTGACACTTCGCACCTCCGTTTTCCTTCATTTGGGTTTATTGATTTTATGGTCATTGTCACCGCTTGCGGGGCAGGTCTCGCTCCGGATCTTGAACCCGAGAAATGTTACGGACGCATCAATAAGCATCCCGTGGCATGTTGCAGATACAAAAGATAAGAGCTTTTGGCAGAATCAAACCACCCTCCTGAATAAACTGCCTGTCTTTGCTGCAGAATATCTCAACGCCATGTCGTGGAACTCTGGGACATGGCACGACTCCCATGGTTACAAATACGATACTGACGGCTTCCCAATGCTTCCGATGCCAAACCCAGTAAAATCGTGGAGCGCTTCACAGATCCATGACCGTAAGGGACTCTCTCAGTATTACTCGTTAAAAGGAATCCCAATACACAGCCCGTCTTTCGGATCTCGTTCGACCTCTCCGTATAGATTTGAAGGGAATCTTACGTTTCCCGTATCGATGTTCTCATTTTCTTGTTCGTCTTTTCCTCATCAATCACGTAATACATCTCAGCGTGGCTGTTTCACGGTTAATGGTAATGCGTCATCCGACGACTTACAGTCACCACAAAACGTATTCTTTGGGCCTACGAGAGCAACACAATGGGAATTTATGAAGTGGAACTGCACAGTTGTCCTCCACACGAGAATAATAGGCACACGATGCAGTCCCAAAGTTCGACCTTACGGAATCCCAAGAAACGTCTCCAGGGGCACGGGGGAAGGAGACCGAGATCGCAATGAACAGGGACTATGCGCAATCACAGACATTGGAGTCGCCGAGATTTCAAACACTACTCCCTTAAGAAACTCACATTCTGTTATATTTGCCACCTTGCGGGAAATTGAGCTTTCAACAACGATATCTTACCTGGCCACGGGCTCCATTTCGGGGGGTTATGGTGATCGGTATTTTTCAACCGTTGACAATTCTAAATTTTCAGACCGACTTACCACTGTTTTCAATACCATCTGGCTAAGCTCTTTGAGGCTTAAATTCGATAAGGAAGGTAAACTCATGCCAAAGACAGCGTCTTTCTCGATGAATACAACAACCTCCACGCCCCTGTTTTATAAGCCTTTCGACGTCATTCAATGCAATTGGAACGCCTTCGTTATTCTCACGACAACAGCTGCCCTCCTTGTTCTTTGCTGTTTTGTCAATATATGGCTCGTCTATCGCCTCAACACCCCAGACATTTTTGGCTATATCTCAACACTCACATTTGACAATCCACATTTTCCTATTCCGGGAGTTGAAGCTGGCTCTGGCAGTACTTTAGATGGACTTGAGCGAACGAGGTTGTTGAGGGATGTGAAGGTTCGAATCGGTGAAGTTAGAAAGGGTGAAGAGTTTGGCAAGTTGGCTTTGGCGAAAGCTGGGGAAGGAGTTGAGGGGGTGAAGAGGAGGAGGAAATATATATAGAACGAGGCGAGATCAAGGCGCCGAATATCGATTGGATGTAGAAAAAATTCTCAAATGATATACATACTTATAGATAGGAATAATCTCAGAAGATATGAAAGTTGGCGAGGCTACTCAATTTGGAATCTCGCTTAAATTCGGGGGCTTTTTGTTTGTGGCGCAGTGGCTAGTCAGGGGCGCCGCGTATCATTCTCCACCTTTATTATCTCGATCCCCACATGAAAAGCTTATTAGTTGAAAACTCCATGCAAGAAGTTCACGATCATCATCGCTTTCTTTGATCAAGTCCTTTCAGGTGCTCTTCAAATATCAACAATGCAATTGCCATTCACTTTGTCCTACTCACACACAATATATTTCACTTTGCTTCCACCGTAATTAGAAATGAGCCCTCTGAGATCCCAGTTCTATCATTTCTCCACAATTTAGTTGACGTGTGCAGAGGCTCAGAAACCCACAACAATGCGTACCCCTCCCCTCCCAACACCAGACTTTTGGGTCTAATATTCAGCCACCGTCCACGACTTGAGTGAACACAAGCCTCGTCACTACCGATAATGGTTTGATTATCCTCTCAGTATAATAATATATGATATACTTGTACCCATCCAATTCTTCTTTGTTTCAGCATCTTAAAACCATAACCTCTCTCATCTTGATAGCCCGTCGGTTTACTTTAATCAACTCACTATCGTTTAAAGCGTCAATTTCGTGCAATACACTCGCTTTCCGTCCTCTTCCTCTCGTTTTCCGGCTTCCAATTCGCGAAAATGAAATCTTCTATCCCAACTTTGGCATCTACGGCACTCCTCTTTTCATCAGTCGTTCTCGCACAAACATATACAGACTGCAACCCTACAACAAACTCATGTAAACATTACTTCTTCAAGCGCAACATCATATCGTCATTGGCAAGAAACTAATCCTTTTAATAGCATGTCCTAGTGATTCTGCCTTAGGAAAAACCATCTCGATAGATTTCACAGAAGGCGAAAGCTCGGAGTTTACCGCTGATGACGGAACGACTGTCACATATGGCACATCTGGAGCCGAATTCACAATCGAATCAGATGGAAACGCAAAAACGATCGTTAGCAATGATTACATATTCTTCGGAAAGGTGGAGGTGGTCTTGAAGGCAGCACCTGGGACAGGAATCGTTAGCAGTTTTGTGATGGAGAGTGATGATCTTGATGAAATTGATTGGGTAACTTCATTCAGTTGTTCAGTGGTCAAAACAATACTAAATGCAAAACAGGAATGGCTCGGTGGAAACACAGCACAAGTGGAAACGAATTACTTTGGAAAAGGGAACACCACAAGTTACGACCGAGCAACTTATGAAACTGTTTCGACACCACAAGATACCGAGCATACATACACGATCGATTGGACTTCAGAAAGTGTAAAGTGGTACGTTGACGATGTCCTCGTCCGTACCCTTCTCTACGCGGCTGCTTTGAACGGAGAGAACTTCCCACAAACGCCAATGAGAATAAAGATTGGAAACTGGGTTGGTGGTGGTGCAAACTCATCCGAAGGAACTGTTGAGTGGGCAGGAGGTTATACCGATTTAACTGAGGCACCATTCACGATGTACGTGAAAAGTGTGACTATCCAGGATTACACCACTTCTGGAACAACATACAGTTATGGAGATATGACCGGGAGTTACGATTCGATTGTTATCAGCAACACCACATCATCTTCCTCATCCTCGTCCTCCTCCTCCTCATCATCAACATCGAGCATCTACAGCAGTACCACCACTGTGGATGGAAATTCTACAGCTTCATTGGTCAATGCTACGAATTCGAGTACTTCCTCTTCAGCTAATGCAAGCAGTGTCTCCGCAAATGGGGGAAGTTCAAATTATGTAAGGGACGCTCAGGCTGGGTGGATCGTTATTCTGCTTCTTTGTATTACCACATTCTTGTTGTAAAAAGTCACAGTACCTTTTCAAGTAGATAGATAAAATTTCGAAAATAGTAAAAGAATCGAATGCATTTTCAAGTAAAGAGGATGGAAGAGAATGCCCCTAACTTTTACAGCAATGTGACAAGGGAATAGTAACACTATTACGTCACTCGAGGTTTAGGATGTCGATTTGTTTTTGGTTTTTTTTCATTGAGTCTATTCAACCTAGATTCTGGAGAGCAGTCAGACAAGGAGTGGTACTTCTGATGGTCGGTAATATTCTCGTCTCAAACTTCCGTCCTCCGAATCTGTCGCTGGATTCCCGTGGGACGAATTGGAGACATTTGCTTTTTGCCATATTGCTAAAACCCCGTAAGTAAAGTTCGATACTTGTCTGCGTGTCGTGGCGAACATTTCCTCTGGTACAGATTTGCTGGGTGACCCTAACAAGTCAACCGCCTTAGTTGGAACCCTTTGGGTCTGGATACCCCGTTATACTTCTGTTTTTCTGGTGGGATATTTGGTTTTGCCAGCTGCTATAGACCTGGTAACAGGAGAATTTTGGGAAGATATAAAGCTTTGCGCTCCGGAAATGCATTTGGCATCCTCCACAATACGAGGCTCCACAGCACTGTTGACCGTGCCATACTTGGCTTTACAGCTGTCAAAGCCGGGAGGTAAGCCATTTGGACCGACATTTATCTCTGCTGAGGGTTTCCAGCTTTCACGGCACATCGTACATTGGACTGAACGGGCAAGGTCACTACGACATTTGGGCCACCATGGTACAGTGTTCGACAAGGCTATATAAACGAGTTTTGAAATATGCGCCCAAGCTGGTCCATGGCCAGAAACCCCTGGACCTCCAAGTGAAGGATGGAAAGCAGCCTCACAGCAGTCCCTTTGGCATGTGTGGAGAAACATAAAAGCATGTATCATCTCATGCAGTAGGATAATTACCCAGCTATTCATCTCTCCTTCCCACCAAAACGAGGTCCCTACATCTATAAAGATCTCGCCGGTCAAGCTGTGGAACTCTCCCAAATTCCCTCCGAGTTTATTTTTTACTAATCTGATGGAGGCTCCACTAGTTGTGTTTGCGAAGAACCAACGATCGAACACCTTCTCGTAAGCTTCAAGGTGGGTGCTTATCTCCTGATTGGTGAAGAGTTCGTACGGTCGGTCGTAGCCACCAGTGGTTTGGAGAATTGATATTTCCTGTGGAGTGGGAACAAATATGGGGATGAGGAAGCAGACCAGCAATGGTAGCTCTGACGGTCTGTAGTACTTCTTTCGTAAATTCCCTTCATTGAAATCCGGAATCGGGTGCTCGTGGGGCGCGTTCGAAAACTCTTTTGCTTTCAGCCGTATTACAGTGAGTTGCGAGTTAAGCTTGAATTTACCCACTTTTTTTGTAATCCAAGCTTTTTTTATCAAGGCTTTCTCCCTCTTTTCTTTAGAAGATAGAAAATAAAAGTACTCTAAAAGAGACGAGGCCTAGCTAGAAAGAAGCGCTATATCTAATTATCTCTCTTCTATATAATTTATCAATTTAAAGTAAGTATAACAAAAGTAAACTAAAAGATAAATAATTCTTAAAAAAACCCCCTTTTCTTAAAAAGATTTTCACTACCCTGTAAGGTCGACAAGGCTATGTATGCTAAGACCCTATAAAAATCAAGATAGATATAAAATTGTCTATTTTTGTCCTATAAAGTTTATAGAGTACAAGGGGAGATATAAGCCTCTTCTTTCCTGTTCTTATAAATAGTATATCATATGTTGTTATTAATTAATAGGTAAAAGAGTACCTAAAAAGGGGGGAAATCAAGGAATTTTCTCAAAAAGCTCGGAATACAAAAAAAGTGGGCAAATTCAAGCTTAACTCGCAACTCACTGTATGGTGGTGAAAACTTCCTCTGCCAATGAGTTTCTGGGGCTTCCACGCAAGCCAGCCTCTTTGAATTTATCGATTTTTGTTGTGGGGGTAGCTTGGGCTCTGGGTGTTTTCTGTGTTTGGATGCCACGATAAATTTGGTTACTGTTTGCTGTATTTTTTGCAGTTGATAAACCCTTGGTGTTGGGGCAGTTTCTGGAAACCAGATAGTTCTTGGGGGGCATTTTGCTTTGCCTTTTGGTTGGCCCGAATTTCAGGACTCTGGGAGCCTGGATGTTAGTTCTCTTCAATAACGAGAACCAGGAATGGATACTTACTAAAGATTATGATTTTGTTTCTGCACTAATTGTTGGTGGGGCAGGGAATTTGGGTGTCGCTCAAATTGCTCTTGAGTAGAGGAAATTGATTTCGTTTGTCGATTTTCTTGTTGCTCACAGCTGACTGTGTTATAAAATCTTTGGACGTAAAGTGTACAGTACACTGACAAAGATCTAGATGGGTCTATGGTTGTTTCTGTGGTTGGGATTTGAGGTGTTTGTAGTTGTGCAATGTAGAAGGTGGGATGTCTGTTGTCAATTCTTTTATGCTTTCTTTTTTTCCCTCGAGGCAGAAAATTCCCCACTCCCTATCATGCTTCACGTGTGGTTAGTTTTGGTTCCAGCGTCTAAGTGAACGATTCTTTGAAAAGTTATCCATACCTCTGGGGTTTCCAAGCCAATACATATTCAACTTCACTCATCAACCAACCTGTATATTTACTCCACCCCCCCCCCCCCCCCCCCCCAGTAAACTGCTGGCTCAATTATCCATCTATCTAGTCACTTCAACAGTAAGAAGGAATCAATGCCAATGGGGTCTTCCATGTGCTTTTATTTATATTGTTCGTGCTGTTTGCTTACATGTCATTTGCCAAACCCAACTTCGTTTGTTCTTAGCTTTTTATTTGTTCATCTGTTCATCTGCTTATTTTCGGTTTTCACTATGCTCTCTTCACTTTGTCAATGTCCTAGTTAGGTTGGAAATTCATGAGGTCTGTCACTAGAGTCTATTATTTGTGCTGCAGCAACATTATGGTCTCCCTTAACTATTCACCATATGAATGATTTACACTCAGTTAGCACTTCACAAGAGCCTTGTCATTTTGTTTATCCTGTCTCTTCAGAACAACAAGGCTTAGGCCTGACAGGAATTAGGGAGCTCCTATAAATATCTCCTCAACCCACCTTTCAAACTTTCTTTCTCTCTTCTCATCATCTGACAACACCAACCATCTCCATCATCATCATCATGTCAAACCACTTTGACACTCCCCAACCGGCTTCTAGCCCCTTCTCAGATGACCACAAAATGCGGGAAGCGGTAGATGAATCATTCTCTAACCCCAGCCCTGCTCCGAACCAGTTGGTTAGCCAGGAATCAGAGACCTCACCTAGAAGTGATATGCCATCTAACCCGACTTGGGCAGCAATCAGCAGAGCACCTCCAAACCTCTTCGCTGACCCCGCCCGAAATCGAATCCCTCCTCGTCTCTCATTCATGCCCACAGAACTCATGGAGATGATCAAGCTAGCAGTCAAGGATTCCTCCACTCGAAGACTCCACAATCTTGCATGGAGACCCGGCGT
Organism: Calycina herbarum; assembly: GCA_001414485.1. Taxonomy (NCBI): domain Eukaryota; kingdom Fungi; phylum Ascomycota; class Leotiomycetes; order Helotiales; family Pezizellaceae; genus Calycina; species Calycina herbarum. Next base: position 47,502 of record LLEY01000073.1, on the reverse strand, counting down.
AGGCCTAGGTTCTAACCCCGTCCAAACTGTCATCATCCCCCTTGGCCCTCCTCCTTCATTTACCGGATCCAATGGAGTGGATATATTTGATTTTGGACTTCCCGATTTGGAAAAAGGGCCTGTAGTCGATGGAAACCAGTATTGTATCAAGTACAGCAAACGTTTCGCGTGCTTGCACACCTATCCGATCAAAGTCATTCATGGGAGTACTTGTGTTTGTGCCACTATTGACAATCTCAAAGGCCACAAGTGCGTCAAGACTTATGATGTGGTCATCGATGACAAGTACCCTGTTTGCAAAGAGTGCGAGGAGAAGGGAGTTGGCGCGAATCTGGACAAGCCGACGAAGAAGGAGAGCAAGACTAGAAAGGTCTTGAACAAATTGTTCCATCGCCATTAGACTGATGCTGGCAACACGATGGGAGGCGTTCATTGAGGAACATTCTTTTCTCGGCAGATGGCATAACAGGCCACGGTGGAGGATCTTTTAGATAGATTAATAGATGTATTCAACATCAAAAACCTATGTCTCAAGTGTAAATATTTCGAAATCACTTTTAAACTTGTGAGTAAACGTCCCTCTACCTATATTGGAACTAACTAGTTGGTTTTAGTGGATCTCATAAAAAAAGAGGCTTTTGAGAAGATTTACTTTTATCTCTTCGATAATAGTTTAAATTACTCTCCCCCCCCTCCCCCTTCCTTCAAAAGTAGATATCTATCTCTTCTAATATATTGCTTAGTGCTGAATACGCTGTCATAAAAATCGTCTCATCATTCCAAACAACTTTGGCCCCCCAGGGAACCCCAGAACTCGGCAGCCCCCCCCCCCCCCCCTTTCGGCCTCGCTTAATATCATTCACTATTGATTATCTACTCTCTGATCTTCATCACGTGATGAACTAGGCTTAGCCTAAAGACTTTATATACCCTATTCACTATATAATAGCTTCATCACGTGATACCTTAGGCCTAGCTTCGGCCTGGCCTAAGATTTTACTATATATATATCTCCTCCCCCCTAGACTTAAATTTTTTTTCTTCTCTCCTACAACTATTTTCCCCACTGCTTCCGAACCTCTGCTCCTCAATCCCACCACCATCTCATAAACCAACCAACCAAACAAACTTGTCTTCCACTCACTCTGACAAAATGTCCTCATCTACTTCTGCCACAGCTTCTCCCTTCAACTACGCTAGTCTCCCCATGGACGTAGCGTTAGTTGTCAAGGACCACGTTCAAGCAATGGTGTCGCAAGAACCAAACATGGTCCAGACCGTTGAGCTTGCTCCACCAGAGCCCCGACCCATTGCGAAGAATGGCAAGTACGTCCCAATGTGCTTCTGGATTCCTTACAACCGAAAGGGTCCTCAAGTTGATACCAACCATGCCTGTATCAGATACTTCACTCAATATCATTGTGGCCACCTTGAAACCAGCGAGGTGGTCCACTGTCCGGCCTGTGTCACGGCATCCTTAGATAACCCCAGCCAAGCTAAATGCACCATTATCTACGATGTTGAGACCGACTTCTTGCACCAATGCTTCTGTGACACCTGTGACGCATTGTTTCCCCCGGATGATGAAGAGTATGTAGATGCGAATGGCCATTGGGACGGGGGCGTGTCTGATAGTGATGACAATGAAGACGTTGAGATGGACACCGAGGAGGAAGAAATCCTCGCACAAGCGGATGATGAAGATTTCGACACGGAGTATGAGGAGGAAGAGGTCATCGCACGCGCCGATGATGAGGACTTTGATATGGACTTCGTGGGATTCAGCGATGATATGGCATAAAGTTCCTCAAAAAGTAATCCAATACCAATGGATTTGGATAACTGACAACTTCACAGGACTTGGCCAGATGCGAGTAGTGAGCAACTGACACTACGGGGATATGGGATTCATGAGCTGAGTCGTGAGCAACTGACACTACGATCCAGGGTTCATGAACAGATGGCATAGCAGGCCACGGTGGGGGATCCTTCAGAAAACGGGGAAAAAACACAAAAAAACCAGAAAACAAAAAGCAAAAAAATAGGCATAGCAGGCCAAGCGTGGTAGTATGAGGTTTCTTGTCACAGCGGATGATTTGACAGAAAAGAGAAAAACCTAAAAAAAATAGGCACAGCAGGCCAGGAGGAGGATCTGTGAAAGGGGGACCAGTAGATAGATCAATAAAAGTATTTAATATCCAATCTTTGGATGTGCCATTTGCAAACGTGATGTGACCTTCAAAATGTGACAGCAAACTGGTAGCATTAATACTAATATACTAACATACAGATGCAACGAAAGAGCCCCATCCGAACTTCGTACCCGTTGTGATCTTCGATCTAGTCATCATCTCCTCAGAGTTTTTATTTGATTCCTCTTTATCCATAACGCCTTGCATTTTGAATACGCGGAGAAAGACCAGGTTTTTGCGTCACTTGCCATAATGGAATTCGATATGCGGTTATTGTGTTGTATGAATTTGTTGAGAAGGCGAAGAGTATTGTCGACTTCATTTCGTGCACCTAATAAGAACACGGTTCTATTTGGTGAGTAAATTGATATTCGAGTTTGAAAGAAGTTACTTAGCTCAGTTGAAATGATCAAGCCCATCGAGCCTACGTTTCTTGCCACAGAACATCCCAAACTGGGAGTTTTTGCATAGCAATTCACGGTAAGTTCTAATAACGTAAACAAGGAGATGATGAACAGGTAGCTATACAGACCAGCTTTTACCTGGGTCAGCATCCTCCAGCTCGCTTGAAGCATCTGCTTCGTCTTCCGAACCATCAGCTATGTTAGTCTTGAGGTCTTTGACTTCATCCACGTGAACGTAACTTTCACCTGGATCAAGATCTTCAAGTTCGCTATCTCGATAGGGCGTTGAAGCATCTGCTTCTTTCTCCTCGCCTGCTTTCTTCTCACTTGCCTTATTTTGCCTCTGTCTCATCACCCACTTCTTCTTGCAAAGTAGGCTCTTCTTTTTGTGTGACAAACCCGCTTTACCTGTAGCCCCTCTTTTGAGCTGAATATTGGCCATTGCTTTGTCGGAAGTTGGCAAGTCGGGGAAGGCATCGCGGTTCTCATCCACATAAGTGTCCTAAGCTGTCGCAATGGCTTCGAGATCTCCTTTGGAAATTACCGAGGCGTTATTTCTCTTTGTGCTTATAAGTTTAGTGAAGTCGAAATGTTGAGGGAGTTTTCCGTCGTTGCCAAACATGGCATCTAGGGTGTGGTCAATTGAATCTGCCATTGCTGGTGCAAATTCATCGTGATCCTGGCCATACGCCAAGTTGACACGCTGAAGCATACGCTTCTTGAATTCATCGTTTCGCGAAGTCGAACATCTGGGTATTCGAGGTTCCACTTTTCCGCCCCCTCGTTTGTAAATTACCAGCTTGAGGACATACTGTAGGTATTTCGGGTTCTTTTTGAATGCTGGAATGCTGACTACCTTTCTAAAGGAAACGGAAAGTGGACTGGCCCAAACTGGGATATCATTGGCACTTGAGCTCTTTGGGCGATTCTCTTCTGGCAGGATATGGTAGGGCATTCGGCGAAAGAGCTTGTGTGATGCCCGGATCAAATGCCACCTCCCCATCGTAAGTGTTTCCAAGTATTTTGCCATCCTCCGAGTTCCATCCAGGATCATCCTCGGAATTTGAGGTGCAAGAGTCGGACCAATATTCTGCATGAGCAGAATCCTCTCCATCATCTGATGGTTCATGGTTTTCGTCAGACAGATCTCCTGGTTGGATTCGACGCTGTCGCACAACGCCTTCCAAGTCCGTGTCCTCCTCTTCGTCCTCGTCCTTCCCATGACTACCATCGGCGTCTTCTGCTTCCTCCCCGCCATTGTTGCTATCATCGTCGGACCAAGACGTTTGACGGCTCTTTGGTTTTAGAACTTTCTTGATCATCACTTCTAAGCTATCGTCAGACAATTGGCTATTTGGTCGGGGTTTTCGAGAAGGAAGTTGGTCCTCATCATAAGACGAGGACTCGGTCTGCCTACGCTTTTTCGCACGTGGATTGGCATCGCCAAACCCTGAGAATTCGCGCTTCCCCTGCTTGTTTGGAGTATCGTCGTAAGACGGATCTCCCTTTGGCCTCATGAAGCTCAGTCCGAGGGGGAAAGAAGTCTCACCCAGCCTATTCGAGGCACGCTTCCGACTTGGAACCGGGACGCGACGTGGAGGTGGTGGTTCATTCGAACTTCGTGACTGATTCGTCGACGCGTTTGAACATTGAGCATTAAGCGCCCTTTTTCGGGGTTGTTGAAGCATCGTGATTGAACGATTTCAGTCGCAGTTGTCTTGTGTTTTAGTTTGTGTGGTTGTGGTGTTGTGGCGTTAGGGTTGTGAGAAGTCGATGTCGAGCAGCCGGCCCCGCTTTTCATACTGGAGGTACTACAACCTCTGAGTATCAAAACCCGGATAATAGGCGGGATGGAATTTAATATCCAGACTGCTATCCTTCCTTGTAATTATTTTTAATTATAATTAAATTATTTTTCTTTGCTCCAGGGGGTGCAATATCCATTCTTCGTCGTGTACTCTGGTCCCCGCGTATAGCCAGATGGCCTATTCATACGCCGGTTTCTCAATCCCTCTTGAGTAACCCCTTCAGAGGATGGGAAGTTTTAATAAAGGGTATACTTTACAACGTTGAAAGATCTAGATCATAATTTTGTGAGTTACAGTGCTGGTTCATAGCTATGAGGATGTCATTTAGGTTCACTTAATCATAGAAACAATAAATATCTCTTACCCTGACTTTTCACTGCTGAATTGCCAAGCCGTTATGTGGGAGTTTAAAACGCACTTTATAAATAACTAGCCTAGTTGACTCCTGAGGCGGCGCCGCTACTATTTTGGCCTTACAAACTTCCAGATTGATTTTTGATATTCACTACGATATTGTTGCTTTGAACTTCTTCACTTATCACTCATAAGCGCTCTGGGTCTAGGCCTAAGATCTCTAGATAAATACCCCCCTCCTCCTCGAAGATTTCCTTTTCTTTCTCGGGTTTTCTCTTACAACTATTTTCTTCTTCGCTGATATATTTTGCCGCCAAAGGGTGACCCCGACTTTCGAAAGGAGCAATTAATTCGGAAGTACCTCCCCTGTCCTCTGCTGATACCACGACCAACAAATTCCCAATTCTTGCAGACAAATCTGCTGATGCAGAGGGAGCTCCGGTAAAGACCGTCCGTCGATTCTCCATCTCCAAAGCTGGAAGACGATGTCTCCTAGGCTACCGAAAGTCTCGAGTTATATCAGCTCGGCTTTGGCAGCTTTGGGCGCGGACGAGGAAGATGAATAGAACACAGAGGATCCGAAATAATGGCCGCTCGTGATGCGAGCACTTTCGTCATAGAACATCTATTCCCCCAGATCCATACGACGATTTCTAGATCTCTTTTGAGCAGCCCCGTCAGAAGTTGAAGAAAGAGGATGAATCTTCTTGGTCGTAGTTTACGACGTTGATTGACCCAGCTCACAGTTTGTGAATTGCGGTTTTGGTTCATGGTTATGACGATATCATTCCATGATTCTATTGTATCTCAATCATAGAAATAACACACATTTCTTACCTAGATACGCCTTTGCAAAAGTGACAGCCTAGATGTGATCATACACTTGTAGCATACTAGCATGCCAAGTACCTATGAACCGAACGGTCGGTTCAAATTCAAGGAACTCTCAGCCCTCTATCATGAACCTTGAGCAAATAATCCCACTCCCCACCCCCAAACCCCTTCTCAACCAGATCACTCCCCGGAAAATAAACCTCCAAACTCCTCTCCAACAAGCTCTGCGACAACCCCCTATCCCCAACCCACCTCCCAACCCTCAACCTCCTCACCCCAAAACTCGTCCACTCACCTCTCGGCGTCTCCTCCAACGGCTTAGTATCCAAGAATCCAATGCCCACCTCCACAAGCCGCGGGAAATGGCTGCAGAATGCGGCGAGATGAGAGATGGGTAGACCGTCTGAGTGCACGTAATGATTTTTAGACCCAAGATCTAGCTTTTGAAGAGAGGGTAAGCCTTTAGCGAGGGACTTGTAAGCGTCGAGATCTAAGGCTGTAAGGAGGTGTGGAGCGATCGTGAGACGCAAGCTTGTGAGATTTGGAAGGGGGAGAAGACTTTCAAGTCCTGCTTGTAGCTCAGCGTGTTGAATGATAGGCGCTGGTAGAGGATCCGGGTTGTCAGATTCCCAGAAGAAGACCCAATTTCGAGTGGTGAGAGAGAGTTCGGTCAAGGTTTGTAGGTTACAGTTTCTCTTCGCTGTAGTGAGGAAATCGAGGAAAACCTTGCCATTCATTTCCAGCGGGAATTTGACCGATAAGAGTTCAAGCGAAGGGTTATCGAGACCATCTAAGAAACGGGTAGGCGGTTGTTTATAGTCCTCATCGCATACCCATCCACTCTGCTCGTTACATTCAAAAGTGCTTAAGTCCAACCAGAGCATTTTGAGCCCCGGAAGATATTTCGTCTTTCTCAAAACTTCGCTTTCCGGCGTAGACCACCTCGAAGTAAGACCGATAGTCAAACGCTCCAGCTCATTCTTCTGGAGAATCGCTGGTTGGAGCGGACACAACTCAGACGTAGGCTCACCCACATAAATCCTATTACATTTCCTTTGAATCCTCAGCTCAAGCCGGAGATTCTTGAGTGGTGACTGGGCGATCAATCTTGGAGGAAGAATCCCCATTCCATCTCGGAAACCTGCAACGAATTAGCAGACGTTTTTCTCGTTGACTCGGGAGCCGGGAGTAGCGAGTAAGGATAAAACGTGCTCCTAGCCACTAGAATGGGGCGGGAATAAATGGAAAGGTTGCATACAGATATATTCCAACTTCGGCGTATCCCCAAGCTTTTCCAAAATCTCGCGGAAGACTCCCAAAGCGCGATGGTGTTGAAATTTCATATACATCTGTGTTAAATTCTCCCCCGTAATTCCCACCAACGGAATCAACAACTCATCAACCGCATTACTAACCCTCAAAACTCTCAGATTAACAAGCAACGGAGCAAGAGGTTGAATTCCCACAACCTCCTCCCACACCTTCGCCCATGATTTTCCAAGTTTGCGTTGCGGGTCTTTCCATTCATCGCAAAAGCCCGGTGGGAGATTGATGATTTTTTGTTGGGAGTTTTTGCTTGAAGATTTTTGGGAGGTAGATGGTGAAACGCTGGAGGTCTTGGTGGAGAAGGGGTTGAGTTCGGTAATTTGGTGGGAGGAGTGAGAGGAAGGGTGTGGTGGTTTTTAGGGTTCTCCAAAGTGAATCTGTCACGGGGTGGAAGAGTGTTGTACATGTTTGAGCAAGGTGCGCGAGATCGAGAGGCGAGAGGTACGAGAAGATTGAGGTGAGAATGTCGGTAATTTCCCATGCTGGGTGCATCGTTTCGTTTGGGATTTATATAAAGGAATTTGGATTTGAGGGCTGGTATGGGTATTATATCTTCTGAGTTGTGGAAGTGAGAGTCATTGTTGGTTTTACGTACATTTTACACAGAGATATGTTGGACTGGCTAAGCGTTGGAACACATGCTATATTTAGCCCCTTACCGAGAAAGAAACCCTACACGTTTGATGAAGTTAGTATTTACTGACAAGTCAATCAAACGAAATGATGAAGATGAAAAGATAAAATAATCGGTCATTGCACTGCGAAAGAGTCCCTCTCATTGTTCAGCGCACAACTGAACAATATCCGCAGAACGATATTGTTCAAGATGGTTCGGATAACTAATCGATTTATTTGAAATTACTTCAAATAACAGAACGGAACGAATCTGGGATATCTCAAGCAATTAATGTAAAATTAAACCCTTATTTTAAGCGTCCTTTCGATTTTGGAATAATATTTTTGAATAAGTGTCCCTTGAAGGTGATAGGGACGTTTACAGCTGCCTGTCTTTCTTATCAATAATTTTAGAACAATTGCAGATGTTTTCCGGTTATAACTGGAAGATACAAGAGCTGATTATCTGGTTCTTCTCAGTCGTCTCCAACAACATCAATACCTTTACTTCTTTACATAATCCAAAGTAAGATAGTTATACACAAAGTAATGACCAAGTCTTCTAAAACGCTCGCCATGAGGAAAAAAGCAGAAGGAAAATAAACCTCACAGATAGAAACTCTGCAACCTGGAATCTCGTAATCGTACAACCAGAGGCATTTGCCACGTGATTCACTCCGAGGTTGGTGTAACACTTGCCCTCAATCTTCTAGAATGGATCTCTACCGTCTCTGGGAAAAGAATACTGAAAGAAGGATATCTTACGTCAGTAGAAGGTAGCATCCATTCCATAAAAAGGTTCTCTCGCAGTCTGTGGCGTTGACTAAGCCTACATTGCATCCATGAGGCTCTGGTGGCGGAGGTATTGACCAAGAACTCCTCTATCCAGTAATATGCTTCCAATACGAAAAAAAAGATTCGGAGCTCCCGGGAAGTTGGTAGAAAACACAAATCATGCCATGGCAAAACCTCGCCATCTCATGACTAGCATCACCCCCAGATCTTCATCACGAACAACGTGTGAAAAACAATTCCAATTCGATAATCGTCGTAAGATCTGTTCAGGAAGTAGAACCGTCCTTGTTTGATCGAACAATTTCGCATTCTTGATCAAGGTTGCTCGTTGGCTTGAGTTTGGTATTGAAGGATCCCCCACCTTGTCACTGTTTTCCCCTCACCAACCAATTGTGAGGCGTGACCGGGAGGAGAGAATGCTGGTTGGATGCGCAGTGCAGGAGGTGTTATGCATGGAAGGCTGATGGAAAATTGAGGGAAGGATGTGGGTTCGCGCTTTCCGATTGGATTGGTTGGGACGGGCGAGGGGACGAATGGAGAGGCGAGGAACCGGGGATGGAGGCGATTTGGGAAATAGGGGATTTTGATGCTGGTGATGGTCGTGATCGCTCGCCAATGAATAGAATTCCAAGTTGAGTGACGTCTGTCAAGAGGTTAGGTATGGGGGCGGTAGTTGAGAGTCTGCTTTGGGGATTTTCAATAAGTATCTTGCGAACTCGTTCTTCATGCCGTGAAAGGGGGCAAGCTGAGTTGGAGATGTGGGCGCAGGGCGTAGTTGTTGTGGGACAAGCGGGGGTGCTGGCTGAGGTGGGTTTAATCCGATATTTTGGTGGTAGCTGTCCTCCGTACCGGTATTCATCACGAACCTGTGGAACCCGTATCGAAGGGGATTTATTGAGACTGACCACTATTATTGCCTAGTACTTCTATTCACCCTCGTCTTGTGTTGCCAAAGTTGCAGGATGATGGTGGTTGTCGGCTTTTGAGACGGGATTTGATAATGGCTGAATGGGAGGCGTTGGCGATTCATGCCAACATAAACCGGCGAATACTCGAGTAAGAATGAACAGTTGATGGCGAAAAGATGAACAAGAAGCTGTAAATGTGGAAAGAATTGTGGATTTGCTTGTTTTGAAGCTGCTGATTTTTCTCAGCCAGAGCAGAATTGTTGGTGGAGTGAACAGGTGTCTGACTCTTGAACAGCAAGTAACAAGTAATCGTTTTATTAGACCATTCTAGGTAAAAAAGCAGACCAGTCCCAGTGAGGCAAATGAGGCAACGTGGAAGTCCGGGAGGGAGGATTGGTGAAGAGCGGCGTGCTTGCTGACATGCTACGTTACGCTACGCTATCGATAATCGCCTGCGCCCACCTACCTAGATACTGATCGAGGCATGCATGAAATATGACTGAGGGGGCAGTTGATGGTTCCCGTGGAATGGTCGGTGACGAGGTTGAAGTTGAGAGATCTGGAAAGATTACAAGAGGGATCAAGTGGGTGGACTATCAAAGAAAGATCTATGTTGATCGCAGTCCTCGAGATCTTTTGTTCTTCGCAGAGTTGTATTTTGAGCCCACCAATTTGGTCGGCAGGTCGGGTTCCGTCAGTCAGCCGACTAGCCAAAATACTAGCCCTAGTTCTTTGACGGCACCATTGAAACCTTCAGACAAAACATCAATAATAACCAATAAATAGGGAAGGATACAAGCTAGTTACTTACAAGCCATTAATCACCATTAATCACCATTAATCATAACAAGGGACCAAGAAATTGGCTACTCCCCTCGAGCTCCCGTCCCTTGCATTCACACGTGATCATCTCCCCTGCTCATTTTGTACGGTGACCTGAATTCCCCGCAGTTTTGCTGCAGAGGCCTGGAAATGAGGGCTCTCTCCCGCCGCTCTCCATCTCTCCATCTCTCCATCTTTCCATCCCTCGCCCTCTCCCAAAACCTTCCAAAAGGACCGAATAACTCCAGTACTCCATACTCTAATCACACCACACCACCACCACACCGACTCCACGTTTAATCCATTACCCCGTACTCCGTCAATTCACCCTGCCAGAACACCACGATACACACAATCCACCACCACACCACAATTGATCAACACTCTCGGCGCAAGTCGACCCAAGCACACGCGCAGTGGACCACGATCTGACGCGCGCTGAGTTGAGATCGATTCCTACCCACCACCCACCAAACCTTCAAAACCCCGAATTTCCCCTCTCAACCGCAACTCTCTCGCCATGTCGACGTCGGTCAAGCGGGCGTGCGATGCATGCCATCGTCGCAAGGTCAAATGTGATGGCATCAATCCGTGTCGGAATTGTTCGTCGGCTCAACTGTCGTGTACCTACCACGCCATCCCCCAGAAGAAGGGCCCCAAGGGATCGAGAGCAAAGGTCATCAGCGAACTTCGCGAGACGCAACGACAATCCACCCTCTCCTCGAAAGTCGCGAATCGATTGAATGGCATAACGAGTCCACCATGCAGTCCAACATTGGCCCCGACGCCAGGACTGCTCACGCAGGACATGATCAAGGAATGCATCGAGTTTTTCTTCGCCAATATGTACCCTACTCTGCCCATCTTGCACCGCGGACGTCTCGAACAACAAGCAATGTATGCGGATCAAAACGTCGACACATACTGTCTGTTGACATCGCTCTGCGCCTTCATGATGATCCAGCCAGGGATGGGAATACCGGGTGATCCGCTGGGACTCGACAGTTTACCGGGGGCAAACTTGGTATCCGGGAACCTACTGATGGACGAGACATTACGAGTAAGGAAGAGCTACGATCATTTGGAAAACCCAACTTTGAACAGTCTCGTCACCAGCTTCTTCTTGTTTGGCTGCAATTTTGGTCTGGATATGCACAACAAAGCTTGGTTCCATTTACGAGAAGCGACAACGTTAGCACATATTTTGGGACTGCAAAAGGAGGAGAGCTACTCGCAATTTGATGCTATTGAATCTTCTAGGAGACGTAGACTTTATTGGCTGCTTTTCGTCACTGAGAGGTATTTATTTGCATAGCTGTATTTATTACACGATACTAACATTCCAAACAGAGCATATGCCCTTCAACGACATAGACCCCTCTCCCTCCAAGCCACCATTAATCTTCCTACACAAAACGACGATCCGTCCGATGTCCAAGCTCAACATTTACATGGCTTCTTACACCTCATCAGCTTATTCAGACCGTTTGATGAAAGTTTTGTCGCTTTGTGGAATAAAACCAGAACTGATTGCACGCCACCATATCTCGCAGCTTTACAGAAACAGCTCAACGATGCACTGCCTACATATCTCAATTCGACAGAAAACCAAACTGCCGACCTGAGAACAAGTCAACAATGGCTTCGAACAATGGTATGGCAATTGAGTATCCAAAATGGCTGCTTGAGTTCAAATCACGACGACCCAAGCATGACTTTCAACTACCCTGTGGAAATTGCCCGAGATCTGATATCTATGACCTCTCAATTCTCTCAACAGAGCATGGAGGTACACGGGATTGGCTTGGTAGGCTCAACAAATTCTGCACTGAATTACAAAACTGACTGTATACAGATCGAAAAGCTTTTCGATGTTGCCTGTTCTTTGACTGACGTTCTCTCTCTTCTTCCACCAAATCCCGATCCATTCCAGTTAGGCCCACGAGATTATTTGAACGATTTTGTACGACTCCTCTCCGTTCTTCGCCATGGTGATCATCGTTTTCTGCCACTTCTTTTGTCCAAGGTTCACGATGTTCTTCCTCGACTTGTCAACCCAATGCTTCAGACAGTGCCGGATACTCCAGCGGCAAATATCTGCGCAGATGTCGATATCTTTGATGGTTTCGGTAATGCTGGTATGGGCGTTCCAAGCAACTTTCCCGGGTACAATGGTGATGGGACAAGCGGCCATTTCAAGGTCGAACCAGACACTGATTTCAACCCAACGAATGTCCCCCTCGCTCCTTTCGACAAACGTGTGGAAGAACTAGCGTCTCCTCTCAACGCGCCTTCTAGTAGCAACGGCACCGAGGGAACACCATTTACCAGTCCCTCAATTATACAAAGTCCAATGAGTCCGATGGAATATCCAGGCATGGGGCAAAACGGCGGTGGGTTTCAATATCTCAATTCCGCCCCCATCGGAAACAACATCAACACGAATCAAATGGGAAACTTCAATCCGAACGTTGGTGGTGGACAAGTCGAGTTTAAACAAGAATTCGATGGAAACATGGGCCTGAATAATCAGAACATGCCACCCAGTACAGGCGTTGGACCGATCAGACGACCACCGCTAAGACAGAGCAGCGGATCGAGCTTTGGAGTAAAGATACCGAGGAGTATACCGGAACAGTACCGGAATCTACATCGAGCCAATACCGCCGGCGAACTGAATCAAGGGATGGGAGCAATGAATGGGGATATGACGTTTCGATGACACGCGGAAAAGATGTCGACTTAACCAGCTACGACAACCGTTAAAGGCACGCCGAGTTAGTGGGCCGGATCAACACTTTGAAGTTTCGAGGGTTGACTGTGTCTGCTGAGATATACCGTTGATTGGATGCGGTGATCTTGTCACGTCAGTTTATGTGCCATTCATTCGCCTATGCTCTGCCATTTTTTTCGATATATATTTAGCAAGGTGCTTCTCTGATGCTGCTTTTATGGTTTTTCTTGTTTCGTTATCATCAGCAAAAACGAATATCGTATACCAGAGTTTTTACAAAAGAAGGTTTTAATTTGGGGCGTTGGGAGATTTTCTTGCTCCGGAAGCATTGCTATCACTTGCTGGAGTTCTTTTATTTTGTTTTGTTGTTTTTTTATGTCTTGGTTTTACTTTTTGGGGGTGATATCTTTTTTGGGGGGAGTGGGGTTACAGCGGGGTGTTTTATTTGTTTTTTTGGCTGGAGAATTTTATTAAAGGAAAGAGACAAGGGGTCTCGACTTTCCAATGTCTTTTGATAGATTGGGAAGGGAAATCAGTTGGTTTGGGGGGTGCAGGGGGAGGGGGGGTAAAAGGATGAGGGAAGGGGAGGGAAGGAAAGGGGGTTATGAATTTATATGTGGATATTTTAGAGGTCTCTTGATAACGTATATATTATATCTTTTTATTTTATTTTCTACTCTTAGCTTAGAATTAGTTTTGATAAATGAAATTTTGTGTTTGAAATTGATTTTTTTGGATGCTGTGTGATTGTACCTTTGTCTTTGCGAGAGGCTGTTTGTAGTAGGATCTTTGGGGGAGAGTTTGCCCTTTTGCGTCGAAGTGAGTGAATGGAGATGATTTCGTGTTGTACTTTTAGGATTATAGTGGTGGGATTTGCGAGAGGAGGGTGCGGTTTGTGGATCTTGAAATGGGTAGGTTGGGTTGATATTTTGTTATTGGTATCTTTGTTTGTTTATACGCTTGAGGGGATTGGAGGGGTGGGTTAGTTCGCGTGCATTTTCTGGATTTTGGGATTTAGCTGATGTCTGATGTATCTGGTTTGCTTGGAGAGGCGAAGGGGGAGGGGAGAGGAAGGATTTGGGGCTGTTGGTGGTGAGGGTATTAATGTTTTATTAGCATGCTTGGTTCACGGGGTGAGAGAATAAGCTGAGAAAATTAAAGAGCGAATCGAACTTTGGTTGAAATTCTACTTACTGTAACTTCGCTTCGAGGAAGACAAATGATAGGGGGGAAATATTTTTCTCTTATCCAGTAAGTCCCGAAAGAGGGTAGCAGAGAACTGAATGTTGTTGAACTTTGAATGCGAGTACTGATGTGATAAGAAGTAGGGTGTAAATCGCTTGCATTTCTACGGTGGGATAAGCCCAGGTTAAGTACTCGTCCGAGAGCTTTCAAAGGAGCCACGGACAAAGGTTCTACCGATAATACAGGGTGGATAAAGGAATAGTACAAGGGTCTTGTTCACGATGTGCAACGTGAGGTTTGGATACCAATTCCGGCGCTCACGTGAGGTTCTAGGCCAATATCATACGTATTTATCATCGGATCACGTGCACCAATAGCATCAACCACTTTCTTGTTTTAGATCCGTTGAGTGAATAAGAAAAAGGTTGACTCAGCCTCACCAATACGCAGGATCTGTTGGATTGTGGCGCAGGATGACAACGACATAAGTCGATATTTGGCTTCTTGTTCTGGCAGACAGACAAACCACCCATTATATCTTCAATTCATCAGCAACACGAAATCGCGACTCATTACGCTCATCATGGCATCGACTACGATCACACTACCTAATGAGGTGTTGACGGGAATTATCAGGCAGTATGTAAGGATTCATCGGGAGGATGATGTACGGCTTCAATTGCGATTGAGGAAGGTTAATCGTGAGTGAACCTACAACCCAGTGCTCCTCGTACTGCATTGAAATCTGATGTCGAAATACATACTTATACGGGAATAGGATTCTTTAACGAGGAAACCATTAAAGCCATCCTTGCCTTTTCTCACCCGGACGATATCCAGATTCTGGTTAATCCTTATGAGGACCGGTGTATTGAGGTTTTTCGGTATCGCATGACTTTTGGGAAGATTGTTTCGGGGAAGAATCAGTGGGAGTGGAAGACTCTTATGAGATCTGTTATCGATGAGATGGGTTTGAAGTCAAACAGAGGCGCGGAAGAGAAAGCAGATGGAGAGAGAGAGAAGATAGTTCACGTTATCTCTCGACTATTAACGGATATGAAATTCGATAATTGGTCTTTTGATACGAGAGCTGATAAGCTGGAGGAAAAGCGGATCGAGGAGAAGGGGGAGGAGGGAGTGGTTGATGTGATGGATATTAGGATGTCTTGTTTTATCATCGCCATGGCTTCTGGAGAATATGAGGAGATCTTTCAAGAATTCTTGAAGCAAGAAGAAGGGTTGGATATCAATTTCGAAACCACCTTCTTTGGCACTCCTCTCAATACTGCTACCAGATTGGGACGCGTGGATCTTGTCGAGATGTTGCTTGAGAAGGAAGCAGATCCGGATGTCCAGAGTTACGATTACATGGACTTCACCATCTCCGCCCGAGAAGCCGCTGCTCAACTCGGAAAATTGGATATCATTCGCCGATTCTACGATCCGAAATTTCCCTGCGGAAAAAAAGAAAGAGGCTGCCAAGAGCTTAGAGGCTGCGAAGAGCTTGGGATTGCCAGGGCAGCTGCGTTGCATGGGAATCCCAAAATCGTTTCTTTCCTCCTCGACCGCCATGATCATATTTGCGTGCTTACTGCTGATGAGAATTTGATGCATGCAGCTTGTCAAGAAGGCGATTTGGAGATGGTGAAGAGGTTTATCAAAGGGGGAGCGGAGATTTGGGAATGCGATGGGTGGGATGGTGAGAGACCTATTGTTACGGCTGCTAAAGCTGGACATTTGAAGATCGTGGAACACCTTCTTGATCTCGATGCCGAGAATGAAAATCAAGGTGGGAATGCTTTTAATGAGGCGGCGGCGAATAACCACTTCGATATTGTGTTTATGATGTTTGAGAGGGGGTTTAGGGAGGAACCTGTTGATTGGGATGACGAGGATGAGGAGGAAGATGAGCTTCAGTTTATTGATTTGGAGGAGGCGTATCAGGGAGCGGCGATTAATGGGAATGTGGAAGCTGCTGAGACGATTTGGGAGAAGTATGATGATCATAGACCGCGGGAGCATGACTTTTGTAATATGGCTTTTTACTCGGCGGTCATAAGGGGGCATGGGAAGATGATTGAATGGCTTGTGGAGAAGATGGGGAGGGATGTTGATGTGTATTCGTGGCCACTAGAACATGGGAAGGAGATGGTTCCTTTGGTGGAGGCCTTGCAATTTGGACGACCAGAGGCTGTTGAAAGTCTTCTCAAACTTGGTGCGAAGGTGGTAGATGTTGAGGACCCGGGCATAAAGAGGAGAATTGAGTTTGAGTGGATGACACCGAAGAAGCGTAAGGCAATAAAGGTACTTTTGGATTGGAAGGAGAAGATGTAGTTGAAGGGTACATAAGAGTTGTCTGAGAAGGTAAGGAGCAATGACACGGAATTTGGACTTATGCAAAAAAGCTTATACCGACCACAAGTGGAGGCAAGCATCGCGATGCTACTTTGAATAGTGATGTGGAAAAAAGTGGGAGTGATGAGGATGAGGGCAGAGTGAAATGGAAAACCAGACGAAGACCAATACGACAACTTTGGTAGTGGTAGGAGTCGAGGAGTCGATAGTGGGGGCTTCTACGAGGATCGAGACCGAGGAAATAAATGAACCAACGTCGCAGGATTCAAGAATCCTGGTGACAGGGCAAGTTGGAGGTCAAAAAGAAAGCACGAGCGAGGAGGGACCTCAAAGCAAAACAAATGGAGATACGGAGGTTGATTTCGTTGTGGAATCTGACAGGACTCTCCTGAGGGATACGAGAGTATCGAAATGAAAAGGAGCAGCATTTGGCAAAGCCTAAGAAGGAAGAAGGTTGACAGAAGAGATCCGAATGTTTGATGAGAATATTAAATCCAGCTTGTTTCGGTCTTTCAAATAACGCTCTCTGCTTTTGTTTCGAGAACTGGCTCGACACAATTCTCAGGCTAGAGACTCCAAAGAAGCATTTGGAGAGATCGAATTCCGGTTAGCCCTTTGTTCTCGATTCTCCCAAAACTCGTTCACCTGTGAAGTACGGATATCCTTTACCCCTGATTCCGCTTCCAGTAAAATTCTTACTACCTCTTCATGACCCCTTCCTTGGGCCAACATCCGGGGTGTCATATTAAGTCCATCCATCGCACTTTCGTAAGCTCCATTTTGTAGTAGGAGAGTCACAAGTTTCCCATTACCTCGATCTGCCGCAAAGTGCAGTGGGGTAACAAAAATTTCTCTCCCGCGCATGTTGATTCCTCTCTTTGTGCGTACAAGAGGCTCAAGCACTTCCTCGCTACCCATTTCGATGCCGAACAGAAGAGGTGTACGACCAGATTTATCCGTCCATGTCGGATCAGCCTTGTATTCCAATAGCAGCTCAACGATCCGGGTACTCGATAATACGGCAGCCTTATGTAGCAAGGTCTCGTACTTGGGTTCTCTCCGCATTGAATCGACAAGTAACCTAGTATTTGTATCACACCACTTCAAAAGAAACGCTACCATACCAACATGCCCTCCTGCGATTGCAAGCGAGAGCGGCTGTTCGCCTCGGGAGTTCACTTCATACGGCATGGCACCTTTCTCTAACAGAACTCCCGCTATTTCCGAAAGCCCCTTCTCGCTTGCGAGCAAAAGAGGCGACCTGGAACTGTCTCGAGTCTTGTAGTTGATAACGGCATTATGGTTCAGCAATGATTCGACAGCTCTCCTATTCCACTCAACAGCCATAATCAACGCTGAATTCTCGCCGGCATTGGCGTCGGCTCCCGCTTCGAGAAGATATTCGAAAACACCCTGTTGTCGATTCTCAATTGCGACCTGGATTGGAGTGAGACCTCTGCCATCCATGGAATTGATGTCAGCTCCTTGCTTGACAAGCAGCTCAACTGCCATGGCATTCCCAAGTTCACTTCCCAGGGTTAAAGGGGTTTTCTGATTCTTCCTCAAGTTGAGATCAATATTTGGCCACTCAAAAAGCGACTCAAGGGTTTCGGCTTCGCAATTCTTTTCGATTGCCAAGAACATTGCACTTTCAAGTCCTCTCTCGCCGTTCTTGGTCAGTACACAATCCCACATATCTTCAATTAATTCAGGACAATTATTTTCAACCGCCCATTGTAGTACCCTTGAGAGGTCAAAAGTATCTTTGTTCCTGAGATAAGCCGCATCCATCAAGGTCAGACCTGAGGGCATTATTGGCTTACTAATAATACTGTCGATGTCTAGCTTTGTTTCCGCGAACTCGTCGTATCGAGAGCGTGGGTCACCTGACTCCATGGCATAAAATAACCTGGCGTAATTGTAGTATACGAGGGTTTTGAGGGACTGGTCAAATAGGGGCCGATCCTCTGAAAAGCGCTTTGTTTCACACAAGGATTTCAGACCGGTGTTCCCGAAAAGTCTAGTCTCTCTTTCTCGCGAACGAAGAGCTTTGCGGTAGAGCTCGCCCAAACTTCTCACGGTCTTTTCTTGAAGTCGAGCCGATGAGTTTGGAAATATCATTCGAAGTATATCCTCAGCCTCACTGAATTGACCCTTCCTCCGCATGCACTTCGCGGTAAATAACAACTTTTCTGTTACCTCGTCAAGGGTGGGTAACTTTGATCTCTGCAGAAGCGGCGGAACGATGCTTGCTAAAGCATCTTCTCTTGATCCAATGTTGAATGAAATAAAAGTTTCGGCAATTGAAGCTAGATGATCATTGGTCAAAGCCGAGGCATATGATCGGTCGAGTAGGGTTTGTCGATTTGTAGTAGCATTATTTTGATTGAGAAAGTTGACCGGCTCTATTTCTTCTAGTGGCTCGATGATATCCGCTAGCCTGCTAATGAATAGTGCAAAAATGTCTTGAGCAATCAACTGCAGTGGGGGACTTTTAGTTGTAATGGATAGAAGGACGCTGGCAGTTTCGTTCTCTTGAGTTCGTGAGTACCACGTGAGCGATCGAAGTGGAATTGAAAGTGTGGTTGGGTAGTAAGAATCATTGAGACCATTTCGAACTTGTCGAAAGCTATCCCTCGATATTGGCAGTGTTTGAGTAACCCATAGGCGAATCGCAGAAAGGACTTCGTTCGCGTGGTCACTTTCAGTGGCTGCGAATGTCTTTTTCTTGAACAATATATTTTGCTGTCCCATTGTGAGTTGCGCCAGAGACCAGCTCCAAAGCCCAAGAACTGCTTCGAGTTGATGTTGGCTGATTTTCCACTGACCACCCCTCCGGTACATACTAAGGTGTATGGGAAAAACCTTCCGATCTCCGTTGGAAGGTGCGAGCAGTTGGCATGCTGTTGACCAAACGAGAGACTCCACAGTGTTCCAGTTCTTTGAGAGTTTCATACTCCTGAAAATATAATCTGTCGACTCTTGTATGGCATCTTGAAGCCGAGCAGCAATCTGTCGTATTTCGCTATCCCACCTGTGTTCGGGAGACTCCACGGCAGTACCAGTCAGATATGACATTCTTGCTCTGTATAGCATGAGCCTGGCGGCTTTATTTGGATGTTTGTGGTCTGTGTTATGTCGGCTCTTCCTCTCGTTGAAACTTGCGCAAGCCATGGTGAAATCTGTCGGCCCCCCTACAATGTGGTCATCAACACAGATTGGTACTGTGTATGTTTTCTTGAGGTCAATAGCCGTGCGAGCCATAACGGGAAGAGGATCGTCCACGATTAACCATCTATCCGCAGAAGTGTCTTGGTTTTCATCTTCCCTTCGAGTAATATCTTTGCGGACTTTATTCAGTAACCAGTCATAGAGGCCGCGTTGATGCGTCTTGGAGACTCTGAAAGGCCTCTCGAGTTCCAGCGCCTGCCAGTCAAGCTCGTGTCCCTCGACATTCATGCCCAAGTCTTCTAACTTGTTGTTTTCCTTCCCGAGACGTCGACTGCGAAGAAACGCCCGAAAAATCGCCATCAACAGTGTAACTGCAAGTTGATATAACGCAATTGATGCGTGCAAACCGCGAAAACCAACGAACTGACAGACAAATCCCAAGCTCGACGATAATATTGCCACCCAGAGCACCAATAACATATGCCTACATACCAGACTAGCCTCACTGTCGTGATCTGCTTTCCATGAGGTGATAAATTCTTGTTTGGGTCGCGAATAAGCAAATACGTTGAAAGATTGATCGCCAACGCGCTGACCACCGGGCTGCAGCCAAAAAATCCTGGTTGGCTTCGCTTCCTAGAAACCAGTTACTAAATTTCAATAGGAGGTATTGATGGAGCCGAACCTGTGATTGATCCTGGCAAAATTTCCTCTCGATGGAATTACGCTCAATCAGAAAAGCGCAAAGTGTCATGCCAATGACAAGAAGCGCCGTTCCGGATGTTGCTAGCCCAAATGACCATATGTGTGGAGGACCGTCATCTTTATATAAGTCGGGTTTATAAAATGTGATCCATGTCGCAAAGCCGAAGAAACTCAGCTGTGCCCATATTCCGAATACGGCAACAACCCAGAGGGCTTTGGGGGAAACCTTTCTGATTCCAATGTTAAGGGAGAGGTTTGGATACGGTGCAAAGTTTCTTGCTTTCTCGAGTGGCTGATCTTCCTCGTCTGCCTCTTTGCTGGCCTTCTTTCCGTTTACTTCACGCCAGCCGTACATTTGCTGATCTCTCGTTGTCGATGAACTCCTCCCACCAAACAGTTCTCGCGGCAGAAATATTCCACACGAAGCCAGCTCAGTGAGATCTTCAGCTCCGGGTCTAGGATAGAAGTCTGCTTTCTCCTTGATGAAAATAAACTCGAGTATTTTCGGACGTCCAAAGACACGACAAATCCCACCATTCGACCACAACTCGCAGACATCCTCGCTTGTCGAAGAGCACAACTCGGCTTCCGCTTGGCCATGGGCTTCTTGTGCTCGTCCGATGAAAGCTTTCAAGGAAGAATTTCCATAAACGCGGATTGCTGAGACAATTGCTGTGATAACACCGAGAGGAGCCACGCCAAATATGATGTTGTCCCAAATGCTGGTGGACTCGCTTAGGAATTACTTTGAGACTTGTTCACCGAAGAGGACGATGATTGGTGCCAGGTCCGTGGCGAAATTGTTCGTGAAGTCGTCCCATTCTTTGGCGGATTCGACGGCGGTCGTTGCTGGAACGAAGGAAGCACAAAGTAAGAGAACTGGTAATATCATTTGGGGATCCTGTGGGGAAACGGACGCGGAAAAATAAGTGAAATTGTCGTATATTGATTGACCTTGTTGACATGAGCCGAACTGAGATGATGGACCGTCGCAAAGACTAGCCAGGAGCATCGCGTTCAACGATAGGGGAAAGAGACATTGCTCACCTCCCCTCAACCTCGAAGCTCAACAGGATCACTCCACCTGTGTGCAACCTTTTCGGCTACAGATGCAATGCAACAAACAGAAAAAAGGCTCCAAACCCCATCTTGGGATCTTTCATCTTGGAAAGTACAACAGCTGAACCGGATATGGTATAATGATTAGCGGTGAACGCTTGCCCGCAGATTTGAGAAACCCACGTTTCGCTAAGTGCAACTCCAACATGCCTCCCGGTGGTCACGGAAAGTGGCACCATTACTTGCGACCCTACTAAAATCACAACATAAAAATTCAACAAAACAAAAATATGAATAGATGCGTAGGGTGCTAATTAACGATTCCCTTGAGTTCTAGACTTTTTATGTTATTTGCGTTGAGTTATATGCGTCGGTAATAAAGTAATGGTGCCACTTTCAGTGTCCACCGGGAACATGCATAAGATCTGTTTCATGCCTGCACGCTGAGAGGAAGTATCTGAGTTAGGCATAATAGCCTCGATCGGTGCTCTACATACACCTGCCTTTTTTTGTCACCCAAACAACCCCACTGGGGGAACCAAGACCTCGAGTTTTCGAAGCCTCCTCGAACAAATTGATTATCTTGAAAGTTTTTACACGATCAAAGGTAAGTTGGTCTGCACACAGCGCAGGGACAGAAGCTCTTACATGCAAGCATATCCACAATGTCAGTCAATTCTCGAGGCCAGATACTTGCGAGGAAGCTTTTGAAAATGACATCAACCTCATCGTGACGCTGTTGTTGTGGATGGACCAGATGCCGCATCCTCCCTGAATCTACAACCCCCCCCCCCAAAAAAGACTAAATCGCATCACGGATATCGCAAAAAAAAAAAGGGGGTCCGAATATATCAAGTACCGGATGTTAGATATCTAATTTTCACCCTCACTGTCGTACTACAGCTGTGGTACTCTCGCCGTGGCTTTCTTGAAAAGGTAATGAAGAGAGAGGAAAATCCGGGGGCGGGGAAATGTGTTTGCTCACTCTCCCACCTTTCCCAAGGGGGTTAGTTAAGCTAGTGCACCTAGTACATCACCCTATGGACATGACTCTCAATTCTTTGCTAGCCTCACTGATTTCTCCCTCCTTCTCCTTATTAATCATCGCACATACTTGAACCACGATGATTCTCAAAAAATTATTCTCAAAAAAAAAATAAGGATGGGCATAGAAACACCAAGTAAGTATAAGTTATCCAGCAGTGAGCACGCGACAGTTGAGGATGCGACATCAAGGATGATGCAATAGTAGGAGCTTGTACGACAGACAGCGAAATAGTACATAAGACAGTGAGCAGATAAAGTGATAAAAAGGAACTTTGCTCCTTGTAACTCTTTTCTTTAAATGTCCAGTCCGAGAAGTGGCACTCAGCACCATAGAACTGTGGCTGGGTAGATTGCACCGCGAAAGAAAGGGGAATCTCTTCCTACGAACCTCGCTGACATTTGAAAATAAATAGTGGCAAGGGAAATGAGGCATCCGATGAAATAAAAAAGTTTATGGGTGTGGGCTCAAGGGGCAGGCCACTGGTATTCCCGGGTAACCCACGAAGAGCACTAAAGAACATTGAGCTGTTCATAGGTTATTTAGAAATATCACCACCTTTATCAGCAGCATACTCTACACAAGAAAGATCATGCCACTAGATGACTCCCAACGTGCATTGAACACCAAGATAAAACAAAATCTCTTCCCTCAATTAGGCTATGGACAGTAGCTGATTGCGGAACGTTTGGGATATATGATACGATGTGTACATGAGACACCATCTGGAGCAGAGAACTTTGCACTTGCACAAAAACCTGGTCACCAATATCAAGACAAATGATGACTAAATCAAAAAATATTAACATTAACTTCAAGTTTTTTTTTGTTGAACACTGACACTAGAGTACGCCATCGCAAGTCATAACCCAAAAAATCAAGGAATTATTTCCAAGACACCCGTAATCAAAACAAAAAAAAGAATCATGATCTCGTTCAATGGATTTGCATTCGTTGAACTGGCCAAAAAGATTTCCAACATCGACGATTAGATATTCACAAGGAGCCGATGTCGTGGGTATTGTACCCAGCCCAGTTATTCACCTCCATTAAACCAGAGTATTTTTGTTTCCCCCATCCCTTCCAAACATCCCAAAGTTCGTAACCATGCATGAGTATTCAGAATTCGAGTGCTTACAAGGCGAAAATGGCAGCGAAGGCGGCAAGACCGGCGATGGAGCCGACCTTGACGTTGTCGGCGGATGATGCCTTTGAGGAGGTAGCGGCGGCGCCCCCGGATGAGGTAGCAGAGGAACCAGCTGAACCGACGGCTATAATGTGTCAGTTTCGATCGGGTTTCAAGAGGGTGAATTTTGAGAACTTACCTGCAGTGGCGGAGCTTGCTACCGTCTTGAGGGTGCCAGACGATGATGCAACAGAACCAGTGGCTGATGAGCCTGAAGAGACAGCTCCAGATGCGGATCCTGACGCAGAGGCGACAGATCCGGAACCGGTTGCGGTGGCACTTCCTGATGCAACAGCTGTGAATATTATCAGTATTCGCCTCAGTATGATTCTCTGGAAATGTTGGAGGGGCAGGAGGAGTTCATGAGAAACGTCTGAGGAATGAGCATTGCTGTGCGAAGCCCTCGTTTCTCTTTGCTCGAGTAGATCTTGTACAATTGCAAAGATTGTTCTAAAGCTTTAGAAGAATCAAGAAACCAAGTTCCTCATTCTCCTACATCTTCTCGAACAAAGATTTCAATCCTCCTTGCCTGTTTCGTACAATTGAGATAGAAGTAGGTGTTCGTAGAGTAGTAAAGACATTTGTTCGAAGATTTCGAGACAGTGGATTTCGATCACTTACCTGCGGTGGAAGAGCTAGCGACTGGGGCAACGGTAGCTGGGGTGGTAAGAGTAGCAGTGGCAACGGTAGCGATACGGCATGCAGTTTGGCATGATTGGTAGGCCAAGTTGGCAGAGGCAGTTCCGTCACCTTGTGGGCACGCTGCGATACAGGCGTTTCGGGAGTTGGTGAGAGCGACCTCGTCGGCGACAGGGACAACACACTTTTGTCTACAGCTTGGGTCGCTAGCAGGGCCTGAGAGGGAATGTTAGAATGCGAGTCCGGCCTCCATTCCTTTACATCTCCCCAATTGATGACTTACAAGCAGTCAAGCATGCCTCCTTGGAGATCTCGGCGGCACTGGCGGTCTGGGTGGATGAAGCAGATGCCGATTGAGCACTGACGGAGACAGCGGCAACGAGGCCAGAAAAGATGATGGTGGTGAAACGCATGTTGGCGGTATTAAATTATCGGGTGATGTAGATGTAGTTTGGTGATTGTTTTGGTATTGAAGTGGTGGATTAAGACAGAGGCGAGAAGTCAAGATGTAGCGAGCGGGTGTGTTGTAAACGACAGTGGGTGGTGAACGAGAGAGGTTGAGGGAGGAAGGAGGGAAGGAAGGGAGAAGAGCAGAGGAGGAGCGAACGAGATGACTTTATGAAAACACCCTTGGGAGAAACAAAAATAACCAAAATAGCCAAGCGCGTCGGAGCGGGTTACTGTGGACTTGCATGCCCTGTTTTTCCACACTTCACCCCGGCCTTGTGGCGTGCTTTAAATTAGCTTAATTTGCTTTCGGGTGTGGGGGAGCGCTAACCGTACGAGCGTTGAGAAACCCACTTATTCACTTGCGCATGGAATCCAATTGGCTCGTATATCCGAGGCTAGTAGTTTGAGCAAAGTTTAAGGTGCCAAGAGACCAGCGGAAAAGGATCCGCGAGATCGGACTCCATCGCGTCAGTCCTGCATGCCCCTGTTGTGTTCCCCTGAATCTTGGCTACCCCTTTTTCTTCAAATTCTTTCATCATGCCACCTGGAAATGCCCCTTGAACAACTTGACTGCTTTGTGGAGGATGTCTCATTGTGTTCAATGCTCTCTGGTTCTCAGAGACGTCAATTCACATGTCATTGGTGGCTGTTGTTCAATTCAGGGTCCACATACATGCCTTGCCCCCTCCCCCAGAACCCAATCTCGTATTCGTCGATCCGCTTCCCTGGCTGGCCATTGAAAGAAAAAAAACAATAAAGCGGAGCCTCCCCCCTTTACATCCTCTATCAACAAATACGAACTTTCCACCAAACTTGGTGTGCTGCGATTACGTGCGAGTTTCGTACTTTTTTCTATCGCATGACAGTTACGAAGTACCTACTGATCGCAGCAATTTTTGAACTTGGAATTATTATCTCTGTGAAGACTTTGGGGGGTTTCTCCAAAGTACCACCACAAAGTACTAGTACGCGCCGGGAAAAATGACTGTATTTTGTCAGATTCAATTGCCGAACTTCCAGAATTGACCCGACAACGACGAAACCAAAACAGCATCTGAGGAGAATTGGAAAACATCCTCAATTCGGATCTCTGTATGCTGTACTTACCTGTGTGGCTGCATACGTATGTACTCGGTGCTGGTCGCTTTATTTTAGTACTGATTGGCGCGACCGAGGTTTTGCAAGTGCAACCACTAAGAGGAAAACACGAGAGGAGAAAACACGAGAGATGCATTGCTGTGTTGTTGAGCTTGTTGCCACGGTGTTGAATAGTTGCCACCAAAACTCTATTTCTGTTTGACATCCACCGAAAACTTGAAAATCACTACTTCGCTGTTTCAATCGTGGCTGAGGTACAGCCACGATGTTTCCCAAAGTCACGTTTTAAGGTTATTCATTTCGAGTACTACCAAAGCTTACTCATTGGTATGGATTTCTACGAGCAATGCCTCATTCGTAAAATTAGGCTGTTCGAATTGTAGCATTTAATAAGAAGGATTGTTGGTTAGGAATCCTCTCTAAATCCTGACTCGTCAGCACGTGCCTCTTTATGGATTCGTACTTTTTTTTTGGTCAAAGAAAGGAAGAAGCGAGTGGGAAAGAAGGAAAGGTGCAATTTCGAGTGCGAACTCTGCACATTCAATTTCATGGTCATTCTTGATGGTCAAAAGAGTGAAATTAATTTATACACATAATCGCTAACTATTCGTAACCCCGAACCCCAAACCCCAAACCCCAACACCTATCAAATTCTTTCTAAACTGAATTACAAAAGTCTAAGCAGCAGCCTTCTTTGCCTTCTTCGCCTTCTTGGCCTTCTTCTTTGCGCGTCGTTCAAGAGTCTCAACTTCAATGTCGCGGGTCTCAAGTTCATCACGAGCCTCGACCTCAGCACTCAAGTCACGCTTTGCCTTTTTTGCCTTCTTCGCCTTCTTCGCCCCCTTAGCCTTCTTCTTTGCCCGTCGCTCTAGGGGCTCGTTGTCGTCGATGCTTCGTGCCTCAACCTCATCGCGCTCCTCGATTTCCAAATCACGCTTTGCCTTCTTCGCTTTCTTCGCCTTCTTGGCCTTCTTTGCCTTCTTCTTTGCTCGTCGTTCCAAGGCTTCATTGTCGTCACTTCGTGCCTCAACTTCGTCGCGTTCTTCGATTTCTAAATCACGCTTCGCTTTCTTTGCTTTCTTGGCTTTCTTTGCCTTCTTTGCCTTCTTTGCTCGGCGTTCGAGGGTCTCGACTTCGATGTCACGAGCCACAGTTTCTTGAACTTCGACGACGTTGAGATCTCTGGCAGCCGCCTTCTTCTTTGCTCCCTTGGCCTTCCTGAAGATCGTCAGTTCAAATCTCAATTGCATTGATGCTCTGTGAAGACTTACTTCTTTGCGTGTCGTTCTTGCAACTCGACATCTACCACTGCCCTGGCGGCATTCTCCCCAACCTCCACTGATCTCAGATTCAGGCCCGAAGCGCTCTCCGAAGTTGGAGCTGCAGCGGCGAGTGCAGCCACGTAGGCGATAATTAGGGATGCGGTTGAGAAACGCATGTTGAAAATATTATAAAGTGAAGGAATTAAAATACAGACCAGCTGATGTATGAAATTAAAAAAGATGTATTAAAAGAGAGAAGTTTGGACCGATGAAATGAATGCAGTCCCAAGTATGGCCCATCTCAAATCCGGATCACTCTTCACCTTTATATTCAGAGAAGCCTTCATGTGAGGTGATATCTCTCTCCAGAAATTCGAAACTGAGTGATTTTCCCCCCTTCCCTTCAAACGAATTTCAAATTCTTGCAGATGAAGATCTTAGATCTCTCGGCCCGCCTGAATCAAACACCAGAGGCATGATATTCAAAACCCTCGTGTAAACTCTCATCTCTCCGAAGTCTTCATGTCTGTGTAAACCAATCCAGATTCGGATGCAAGTCCCGACAATTTCATCCCATAACCCATCAATGCAGAAAACTACGCGAGCCAAGCATTCGCCGAGCCCCTAGGAAAATAGGGGAATTCTTTTGGCGGCTTGAATACGAAGGTTGTTCGTTCGCAGGCGAATGGACTTTTAGGTGTGCGCTTATTCTAGCGTGGAACGAATATCTCGTCTCGGGTGCATGGACATCTCTGCGGTCTGGAACAGCTTTTGTTTGTTTCTCGGACCATGACACATGTGATATCCCGAGAGCAGCCCAGATGGAGTTTTGTTACGATTGGTTGCCTCGCACGACATTGTGCTGAGTCTTGTTCATGGCGAGTATCAGAAGCAGGGCCTATCACTCTGGAACCGAGGAGACCCGAATTGACGGGTGATTGGGGAAGGGGAAGTGGACTCAACCTGAAGATCCCCCGTAAACCCATTAAATTTCATTATTCCATTGGCTGTGGAAATCTGGAAAATTTCCGTGGTGAGATGGTGCCTCCTCGTGTACGAGACGATCCGCCGATTTTAGTACATCCTATACTGTTACTAACTACTCACAACAAAACCACAGCAACATATCTAAAAGTTTTAGTTATTGATTTCAAGATTAATTAGCTTCTTAAAAATCCACTGGAATTTATTTCGTATTTTTGCGATTTTGATTCCTATGGTAAGGCTCAATGAGCTGATCGGTGTTTTAGGCACGGGCCTTGTACTAAAATCGGCGGATCGTCTCGTACACGAGGAGTGCCAACTCCCAGAAAGACCCTTGGAATTTCATGACCCGAACGTTATACTCTCCAGCTTGGCTCCACACCGGTCTTCTTGGCATGATTGATAATGGGTTTCTTTTCTCCGCTATGCGTGCTTGGGGACCTTGTTTTCTTGACTCTGGACACTCAGGAGCAGCACGGGTCCTCGGGAGCGGCGAGAATGCCTGATCAATTCGCCTTCACTTGACTCAAATTTGCTCACCGGTCCTGTTTGGTGCTGCTCGAGCATTTATTCGTGATTGGCCGTTAACAGACTTGTTTACAAGTTGGTATTGGCGTTTTAGTGTAGACTACAGCGAAGATTGTTCTCGATTCGGTATATCCTACCGCAGTTCGAGATCATAGCTACACAACACTGATGGAACCCAAGTGGTTTTCAAGAGAAGTACTGCAGCGTTATTGGTCAGAAGAAAGTGCTAAGATATTGATTTGTGCTCAAGGTGGCAATTGGGATAGCCAAGCTAAGCGAATGTACTCCGTATGCTCAAAACTCAAGTTGTACACGTTTAATGCTCTCTCTTGTCATTCAATGGTGATTCCAAAAGCACATGGATTATTCATAGCGAGAGTAAGATAGGAGGAGGAAATTAGAAGCTGAGAAGTTTACGATTTAGCACTCTTTGGTGTGTCATTCTTCACGCCCAAAGAAAAGCCCATAGAGCTTAGTTCCCGTGCCATAGCATAACATGAAAATGGCACTTCCCGGGTTGCCTTATCGTATACTCAGGTACAAATTCATGCATTGACCGTGGGGATCTCGATCCCCGCGCAGAAAACAAGCGCAACTACTGGTACAATTCCGATTTCCGCTTCGGGTATTCTCCAGGACTAGTCTTGACATTATTATGACTTCACATCTGAGTTCAAACTAATAAATCCGATATGCAAACAACATTCATCTTTTCACGCGATTTCAGAGGCATGATTCCTGCTTTCGAAACAAGTGGCTAAGTATCATCTGAATTCCTCAGTGCCTCAACTTCTGAGCGCATTTATTCTGATAACTGTGTGGCGGTAATGCTATGCTACAATTTCATGCGTTTGAGAACAATCTGTTTTCAAAAGAAAATCTCATCTTTGCTTTCTTCCAGACTTGTCAATACTGTGACATTTCCCCCAAAGACCCATTTACTTTGCAGCCGCCCCAGCTGCAGCAGCCATCTTTGCTCTTGCAATCTCAAGTTGTCTTGTCAGTCTCCAAGGATAGTCGAATTGATCCATAACAATCTCACACAGCTGACAGAAAGTTAGTCGATCGATCTTCGGCTCCAACTTCAAATTATTTTGTCCTCAGACGTACCTGGATAGATGTCCCGGCAGCAAACTCCTCGTTCTCAAAGACCTTCTCCAACTCTTCTACTGTGGAACACTTGTAGCTTGAACTCTTGATTCCATTCTCTGTTCTCGCTCCGAAAAACTCGAGCATTTTTTGATGATCCCATAACATACTCACGTTATTATAATCCTGTTTCGGGCCATTGATGGCTCTCTCAATCGAGTATCCATTGTTATTGATGACAAAAATGATAGGTGTGAAGCCAAACCGAATGTAAGATCCAATCTCTTGGACCGTCATTTGAAGAGAGCCTTCTCCCACAATCAAAACCACACGACCTGGATTCTTCATTTCCTTAGCTGCAACAAGGGCACCAAGACAAGCACCGACTGTGAACCCGATTGAACTCCAGAATATTTGTGTTATGTATTGGGTATTTTTGGGGAAAGTGGCATCAGGCATACCAAATTGAGCGGTTCCAGATTCTGCGAGGACGATATCATTTGGCTTTAGGAAACGTCCAAGTCGTTGCCAGATGTACGATTGCTCAATGGGGCCGGCCGTTGAGCTATTCAAGAGTGGTGCCTTTTCATTTGTGAGTCAACCTAAGTGGAAAAGGTTGCAAAGTACATACCTCAAGCTTCTTGGATTTTGAGGGTCTTGGGAGGTTGTATTTTGAAGGCTCCTTTCTCAACTCCTCAACAAGCCGCCGCAGAACTGGCAAAAAGTGAACACCTTCAAATTTCTTTTCACGAACTTGGACAAAATCATGTCCCAGAGACACAAGATTGGTATCCTTGATATCACGTGTAAAACCTCCGGTATTGGAATCCGAGAGGAGAGGCCCGATATTCAGGACAAGATCGGAGCCGTGGATGGCATCCGCGATTCCATCGAACGAAGCTTCTCAAAGTTAGCAAGGGGAAAAGACTTTAGATGGCTTGGATTGTGGGTCTCACCAATGCCATTAAATACACCTCCATACGTCGAGTGAGTCTCATCAATAACTCCCTTTGACAGTGGAGTCGAGAAACTCTGAAACTGCGTCAAGTCAACCAATTCTCTCGTTAAATCCCTGCCACCATGCCTGATAGCCAGTACATCAGCTACAACAACTGGGTTCTCAGCACTCTTAATCAAATCCACAACTGATTTCACAATCTCCTTTTCTACTTCCTCACTCTCATTTCTGATGGTGGTATCAAGTGGCGTCTCGAGTCTTGAAGCATCAAGCCGTACAAAAACAACGTCCATGGGGATATAAATAAAAACCGGCAACTTGCTCTTCACGCCCTCGATAATCACCCGATCGATTTCCGAAGCCATGATAGTATCATCCATCAAGAAGGTGTGAGTTTTCCGAATAGGCTCAGACATACCAACATAGATCCCGTGATCCATTCCAGGATACATAGTATGATGGATAAGAGCTTTCGCCTTTTGACCTGGCCAAACCCATCAATAAGATTCAAAAATCCACCAGGGCTAAGAACTTACTTGGTCTCGCAGTCATTCCCACCAAATGGATCATCCCGGCATGTTCAGCACGAGCTCCAGCAACACCATTCATTGCCGATAACTCTCCAACCCCATAAGTCGTCAACAACGCAGCTGGCTTGCCTCTGATTCTCGCATATCCATCAGCAGCATAAGCTCCATTCAACTCGTTACAAGTACCTAGCCAAGTGAGTTCCGGAACCTCATAGATCTGATCCAAAAGGTAGACTTTTATTCATGTCAGTCAGTAAGATCTTACAAACGGAATCCAATGCCGGGAATGTAGGAAAGAGCTTACTTACGGTTGAAATCCCCGGGAACACCAAAGACATGTTCAATGCCCAGGGAAGCCAGACGCTTCCAGATGTAAACTCCCACAGGAACTGTCGACATGATGTGCTTTTTTTGATTTGTGATCGGGCAAGTAGTTGTATTGTCTGATGAAACTGGCGGGGTGAAAACGCGGGGCAAGCCCCCCATTTTGGGGGGTTGTCTTTGGCCGGTTAGTTGCGGGCTAATAGGCAGTAAGCCCCCGAGACCCCACATTCCGCTGTTCTTTGAAGGGCGCCTACGAGTCAGCAATTTCCTGGTCTTACACTTTTTGGATTTGTATATATTGGTGAGAGTTTTGTTCTAGTTATACCCCCCTTTTCCTCGGGAACTCTCGGTTAGGTTGTGCTCCAACGGCGGAGAATATGTTACGTAGTGCAACCTTCACTACAGCCATACTTCGGTCTTTCTTGACATGATTCTTTTAAGTCTCCTGAACAATCGCATGAAGGCTCTGTGTATTCCATTTCGATTTAAAATTATAATTAAGTCCCGTCCATTGGTCACGTCTTCAAAGGCAAAACCTCAATCCCAGGAGTCTGGAAAACATCCCAATTATCCGAGTGAGTCGGTTCCCCAAACGGAAACAAAGCCGCAAACCGCATCTTATACTTCCCAGGTGAGATTTGAGTTCCATTCGCCAGTCGACCAAGCCACCACAACTCAGTACCATACACTCCACTAATATCCCTCGGGATATTATTCAGAGGAAGGCTGAGAAGATCATTCACATCATCCTTACTAGGATCAAAGACTACTGAACCGGAAGCCTCAGACCAACTGGTTGCTGATCCAACATACCCAGCTTGACCAACGACTGGGGGATATTTCCAGTCTCGCTCAACCCAATTTTCATCGAAGATATCCCATCTTAATTCCCTGGTCGCATAATTCATGCGGGTGTACAAATTTGGGAAGTCTTGGATCGCGCCCAAGTCGAAGGTAAAATTGCTTTTAGTGGCTATAGGAATTTGTTCCGGCGTAGAAAAGATTCTTGGAAATCCAATTGGGTATTGGAACATGATGCCAATATCTTTAGACAGGTCGGCACCAAGACCAAGGTATGGTATACCCAAAGTCTCGTTGTTGTTGCCCTTAATGAGTACCTTTCCACTATACACGGGCAACTTGGTGGCGTCCAACCCTTGAGGATACATGAAGTTGAACTGGGCGGTCTTGGTCTCGCCTGGGTTAACCGCGAAAGTGCCACCAGGGAACGAGATACTTGGGGACATCTTGGAAGGAGTGAAAATAACGTCCTCGAGCCAGCCAACTCGTGGTGCACCCCAAATCTCTGGATCGGTCACGTATGTTTCCATACCGCCAGATTCTTGGGCCTCGAATGTGTAGGTGATAGGCTTGGTGCCTTTATTGGAAATGTCGACTTGGTGGTAACGACTGAAGTGATGAGTGTCATTCAATGCGAACTTTGAGAACGACAAACTAGTGTCGTATTCTAGAATCTTGACGGCATTGATGAGACCTGTTCCAACTTGAGCAACTGATGCCAAGAAACCATAGTCGGTTCCTTGCTCGTTCCCATCATCCCAAGCAATAGCTTCCCCGGAGGAAATGATACGCATAGCCAGATCTTTCGCAAATCCAGCGCCGTGAGTTTTACGGCCACCATGTTTGCTGATATATAAAGCAGCTACGCCAGCAACATAGGGGCAGGCCATCGATGTACCACTTAATTCGGCCCAACCACCCCCGGCATAAGATGAGAATATTTGACCTCCTGGCGCTGCAACATCAGGCTTGATAAATAACTCATTGGTAGGACCAATTGTGGTGAAGTAGCTAGCTGCTCCACCGCTGAGCCCGTTTGGAACACCAATAATTCTTTGAATTGGG
The DNA here is from genome assembly GCA_001414485.1 of Calycina herbarum. Taxonomy (NCBI): domain Eukaryota; kingdom Fungi; phylum Ascomycota; class Leotiomycetes; order Helotiales; family Pezizellaceae; genus Calycina; species Calycina herbarum. The sequence goes on along the minus strand of LLEY01000073.1, from coordinate 14,276 downwards.
TTGACCGAGAAATCCGCTGTGACATTACCACCTGCTTTGATCGTTCCAATGATAGCCGCGCCAGCTTCAGCAGTAATCGATGCAATCAGAGGAACGTCAATAGTTGATCCAGGAATGACCAAAGGGCTTTCGTTGTTGTAAACTAGCAAATGCGAGGCGTTGAAGGCGGCCACATTTGTTTGCTTCTGGGCGAAATTGCATCCTCCTCGTCGTACTAGCACAACTGTATTCGAAAGGTCAGGCGTGCCAGCAGGAAGGGGTGAGCATGCATCGTCCACAATTGCCGTGTCCAAGGTAAGGGGATTAATGGGCCATCCGTTGACTTCGGAAGGATACCACTCGCCAGCCGTTCGATATGCAACGTAGCTTTCGTTGGAATACTGGTCTAGTTTGAATGTGGCGATAAAAGAAGGCGCCATAACAACATCGGCTTCGACAGAGGCAATCGCGAGAACATGTTCGCCAGAAGAACCACTACTGGCCGCATACGGACCAGCTTGTCCATCATTCGCGGCTGAGATCGTGACTACAACTCCCTGATCCACGAGTCTTGAGGCAACGACAGCCCAAGCATTATCAGTCCATCCATTAAGTCCACCAATGGAAGATGTAATGACGTCGGCCTACGAGTTAAGATGTTAGCGGAAATACCCAAATAAGAATATCAAACTACAAAGTGTTAACGTACACCGGCATCATACGCCATGAGGAATGCATCGATGAGTGTTTCTTCGTCTGTGGAAGCAGCCTGGGTAAAGACTTTGTATGACAACAAAGTCGCATCGGGGGCTACTCCAGTAAACCTGCAAAGATTAGCACATTTTTGTGCGGAAGAGTAAGAAGTGGCTCTCGATCACCTACATGTCGGTTTTGCCAGCGATGATACCAGAAACATGAGTTCCATGGCCCTGATAATCGAGGGGATCTGCGTCGGGTTGTTTCTGTTGTTCATTTTCGGGCCAAGCTGCAAGTAATACTGGTAAGAATGATATTAATAAAGAAGGGTGGCAGTGACTTACTTCCATCACCAACTAGATCATATCCGCCAGCGACTTTAAAACCAGGTCCAAATGCTCCGCCAAGCTGAGAATTGTCAGTCTATCCTCAAGGATAAGAGTTGAGTAGGAAGACAAACCGCGCGATGAGTATAATCCACTCCTGTGTCCACGACAGCCACGACAACACCCTGACCCAATATGCCGGCAGCATGGAGTTTATCAACTCCTGTCATGTGGTGGATAGAATAGTTGGTTCCAGCCGCATCCTCACTGAAAGCCCGTGAGGGAACGGCAGGATCCAGCATGATTTTCTTTGATATCCATGCCTGCGAAACAGCTTCTCTGGCGGACAGAGAGTCAATATTCTCAGTTTGTGCTTCCACTGCACAACCTTTGAAAATATCGCTGTCGAACACCTTGAGAACTTTCGTGCCAGTTTTGGCCGCAAGTTCTCCAGCTACGGCATGCGCATCGGTGCCCTGTTCATATTAAGCATGCATTAAGATGTGAGTAGGCATTGGGAACTAACCTGAGTAAACTCAACAATGAATCTTTTTGGCTCGACTGCTGTCTTTCTATCGACCTCGGTAGGAGCCGTTGAAATATTGTCTCGCCGCCACACGTGAGGACCTTCAAGCCCAAAGCTACTGCTGGCAACGGACAAACCAAGGAAGACAGAAAGGAGACGCATCTTGAAGAGCTTGTCGCAATACCAAACAAGCACTTGAGCCTCTTTTATATATGGGATCTGGATAAATTCATTTTAATTAACTAAACGCTGAACATGATGTCGTCTTGGTGACCTGAGCGACTTAAGCTTATTTTGGTGATGCGAACCAGGTTGATGGCTTGTCACATACCTATCTCAGTCATGCATCCGGCTTGGCTGCCTCTGAGAGCATATCTAATCTTTGAGCGACAGGTACCATAGTACCACACGCCGCGTGGAGGGGAAGTATTGAAAAGGGGAGAGCGATAAATAGGAAGACTACTGCGTTAAACTAGTCGCAACTCGCATGTTCTCGTATCGTACCCATGGGCGAAGAATACATGGTTTTTGCGTTATCCTAATCCAGGCAACCAAGATTCCTCTGATGCATAAACGAGAGAGAACATGAAAGAGTTGAAAGGGAATATAAAGTCAAATTTATTAAGAATCTAACGGTACGCAATTGACTTGAGGAAGCCAGGCTGGAGAGGGGCTGCCGGAGAGGGTATAGAACGAATGGAAAATTGACGCGCTACGCGATCTTACGATCCAAAGGATGTAGAGAGATCGAAGAGTTTAACAAGATAAACCGGACGACGATGGAAGAAGTAAATCCAGTCCTGGGAAGCTTTTTCGACCAGTTTAGATTGAAGAAACCCCGCGGTCAGTAATGTTGCATACCCCAACACTTGTCTGGAAGCATATCTCCTACGATCCTGCATTGTAAGGAAAGCTAATCTCAAGCCCATATCCAAACCCAACAAAACAAGATGCACTTTCAACACATCTGCGAGTTTGCTGACCAAAGCCGGGCCCTCGTCCTTGGAGTGAAACATTATCCTCGCGGTTACAGCAGCGACATGCCAGAGACAAAGGCCTACGGGGTAGTAGATACCATGAGACCATATCTCCGCCCTCAAGTAGCCATTTCCCGAATGGTTTCGCATCTTTCCCCATATCTTGCCGACTAACTCGTTCGACCATCAGGAAGGCAGTGTTCGATTCGGGAGTTGAGGGATGGCATTGTTGAAAAGAAACATCTAAAACCATGTCAGCGAAATATAATCCTATAATACTACGCAACAATTGTACCGAAACCATGCTGGCGCAAGATGGGTTGAGAGACTGATGAGGTGTTGCCCGAACGGCTTCAAGGAAGAAGAAGAAATGGAGGGACAACTTACAAGATAACGTCTTCGGGCTCCGGTGGAGCTATGAGAATCCCGCTCGAGAATGCTGCGAGGAATTCCAAGTATCTCGAAGATAGTGAAAGTTCTTCTAACCAACACCTTTGTGAGCAGGGGAAGCATTTTTGCGTCTCTAGTTGCTCTGAGGCTCCGAAAGCCAGACAGAAACGTCATGTGACCATGTCTGGAACCACTCCAAATTACTAAAACTACCCGGGAATTTAATTGGAACGGGGAAAGCCGCGGGACGACCCAGCCACACACAGCTCCTTGCTCCCAGCACTCAACACCACAACACAGACCCATCTAAACGAAAGAACCAACACATAGGAATCTCCATGTGGGATGGTGGAATAGTACTTGAGACCTTGTCATGACGAAGACAGCCTTCAGGCAGTGACAAGGTAATATCTCAATCCCTTGCGCGAAGAGGCTGAGCCCTCTCAAAACATCATGGTATGATATAAAACCTCCGTTATCCCCCCACCGAATTTCTTTCTATCAGTATATTTCATCGACTACCTACAATACTTTCTTCTCTCTTTGCAGTTCTCTCGGTTGGGATAGCAACAATTTCGGCGCATCCTTCTAATTTATTTCCGTTAGGACATCCGCAAGCTTCCACTTTTCCGTATGCCTCACCTAAGAGCATCTCTACAAACGCCGGGGATGGTGTCAACATTGGACTTATGGGTTTTACATACCCAGCTCTGACTACAACCTTACCCCGCATAAATGTGAACATAGCATAACTCGGCCTTATCGGTTGATGCTTTAGCTTGCCATCAAAAGCTTCAGGCACCGGAGGGGTTCTTGCGTTCGGAGAAATTGCTCCGGTTTCTCATTCTTCAAACTGGGCAAGCACACTTGTCGTTACATTACCACGGCTTCCTACCAACGCATGAAATAAAGCTTACCTCGCATATTGTGCTCTGGGAGTGAAAAATGTCACCATTGGTCTTGGATCAACAGGTATGCGTTGGGATTTTCGGATCATTCCAGGTTGGAGCCCGGCAAGACACCAAATGATCATTTCTTGCTTGTCGACAAACGCCCCTTCCTTAAATGTCCCAAGTCACCCTACAGAATCCACGAATGTTACTTTCCTGCCCGCTGCAGCTACCCTGGGATTTGAAAAATAATTTACATTGATTGCAACGCAACGGGGCCTGACTTTGGCCTCAATATTGGTAATCAGACTTTCTGGCGTGATCCCAAAAACATGGTTTACTACGTGGGAGAAAAAACTGCATTTAGTTTGGTGCGACTTCTACATTCCTTGGCACGCAGTCCTACAAGAATGTTTTGGCCATTTTGATGTTCGGGTCGATGAGACTAGCTGCAGGAGAATGAAATCCGTTTGCACTTCGTTGAAATAGGCTGCCGAGTCATCCGTGAGAATCCTGGATGGCCTGATCCGCTAGTCTCAATTACAACTTTTTGTTTACGGAATGCGGCAGATGGAGCCTTTGTGGGTTTTCATCCTCTCAAGTAACGACTCCAAGTGGCCTCCCTAAGTGCTAAGCGAGATTTTGACAGCGTGCATATGCAGTTTTATCACCGCATATCAATCCAAATGATGTAATAATTGCAATTACCACAGCGATTACCCAGGAGACCTGTCACAAACGAATGTGCTGTTTCTTTGTGATTTTCTATTGGTTGGAAGCATCTCGTTGTTGGTAGAAATTGCTAGAAATTTCTAGGTCATGTGACCAAAGACCTCTTTATGAGTTACGTCAACCCCGCAACCCCGCAAAGATCATACGAGAAGCATCTGTTTACCTCCAAATGGACAATTCCAGAAGTGTCCAGAATCCAGAGTTTGGTCTATAAAAGACCCCTCAAGCTCTGAAATCCCTCTTCCTTCTTCATCATCAACAACTTCAATGAACAAGTACCGAGCACTCTCACGAAGACTTCCACTCAGAACAACATTACTACCAGTCAAAAGACCTCTCCACACAACACCCAAAATGTCTCTCTTCCCACGCTCTTACTACACTTCCGAACCCTCATTCACCCCTCTCTTCCGTCTCCTTGATCAATTTGACAACCACTACACCGGAGCTGGAACTGGTGGCCGCTCCCTCACCACATTCCAACCTAAATTCGACCTCAAGGAGAACGAGACAAACTACGAGCTCCACGGCGAACTCCCAGGCGTCGAACAAAAGGACGTCAACATCGAATTTACCGACGCCCAAACCCTCACTGTCCACGGCCGCACCGAACGTCACTACGAACGCGGCACTCCACCAACTGGTTTCATCGAGGGACCAGCCGATCAAAAGGCCATCGAACACGAGAAGCATCAACCCACCGTCGAAGATGCCCCTGAAGGCAGCACCGGCACTGCTTCTGGAGAAGTAGCTAAGGGCAATGAGAAGCCTAAGGAGGAGAAGGAGCAGAAGAGCAAGTATTGGGTTTCTGAGCGCAGTATTGGAGAATTCAGTCGCTCATTTGGTTTCCCCGGACATGTTGATCAGGATGGTGTCAAGGCAAGCATGAAGGATGGTATTCTCACGGTCATTGTTCCGAAAGCCAAGAAGCCATCTGGTCGCAAGATTGCCATTGAGTAAATGGTGAACTTGGTCCGGGCTTCCAGTCCTAGGATTTGGGATGGATTAGGATTTTCTTTTGCTTGAGAATTGGACCTGGTTGGAGTCCTTTTCGGGGAATTACTTTCACTTCTTTGTGGAAACTGGAGTTGCATTAATGGTTGACGCTAAATTGTATGGCATTTCGGAATGGGAAAAGTTAATGAGTTCAAGCCTGGACATAGTGAACAAATCAATTGAGTACCAAACAAATTTTGACAATTTCCCATGTGTGAGATGTGATCTTCCAAAGCATTCGATTTGACTTATCCGGCAATAATTGTGGTCAATTTTAAATGACATACGAAGAAACCTTTGACACGTGGTGTAAAGCAGATGAGTGTGGTCCAATTAATTCAAAATATATATCGCTGATGACATGATGACCTGATGGCGAGCTGGCCTCACTCAGTGAACTTATGGAAAACATGTGTTATGGTTATATTGACTCCTTCATATGGATGACAATGATATTTGTTCTCGTACGATCATGTGCAGTAGTTGCGAGCTTGCTAGTGTACCTTGGTTGTGAAGTGGCCAACTAGAGAAATGATTCAGTTCAAAAAATATGATTGGTCAGAAACTCCCTACTAATTATAATTATCAAGTCCCGTAAACTTCTCCTTCTAGCCAACATAATTACCATCATCATTCCAAGAGAAGAGTTTCCCGGACCCAACTTGCACGAGAACCAATTCTGCTAATCCCGTACTCTGGATTAAAGACATGTTCAAAACGGCACGCGGCACTGAAAGTGCTCACATCAACCCTAAAGCATCATCCAATGAATTTACTGAGTTATGGAAAGCAAAAGGAGGTTGACGCATGGATACGCCGGGTGCTCCACCGTAGTCACCTGTTGTTGAAATGACATTAACCAGAGACTGGAACCATGCGGTGTGTTGAATTTCAGCCACTGGAAAGAATGAACCCATAGCAACTGTTGCAGCTAGAGAGGTCACAATTGGTGGATTTCTAGAGAGTGTGCAAGCTTCGCCAGCTGAGTGAACTCGGTTAAATGCGAGATTTTGATGTTAGCTGCGATTACTGCTCTTGTCATTCGCACCACGAGCTACCTGAAGAGTGACATTGCGGCATTGAAAAACGTTTCGAGCGTCCATATCGCTGATTATCGAGAACATTTGTCTGGCGTATGGCTGATGCTGCCAGCTACGGGGCGTAATTTCCATTTGTGCGTCTTTGATTCGAGGGGATACTGTCGTTGGGGTGTTCGGCACAAGAGGCTGTCCGTACTCGGGTTTCTGGAGGAAGACAATGAGGTTGATGCTTTCAAGATACTCACCTGGGGTATAAATCCCGAGAATGGATGATTTGTTTGAGTACTCATGGTGTTTTGGTTTAAATTGGAGTTAAAGAAATATTTTGCATTTCTCTCTCATCGCTTGTTTAAGTAATCCATGTTCAGTCTACCAACCTCTTCCCACCACAAAAAGAAAATTAAACCTCGCGAAACCACCAGATTAAGTCAGTTAAAAATCATTCAAATGTCTCTCCATAATTATGGGTTTATCCGTGTTGCTTTGCGCCACCAAAGCCCAAAATCTTGGTGCTCTAGTGAGGCTGATAACAAGGGGAGAAATTAGGCGAGCCGGGAGATGGGCATCCAATCTGACATGCTGCTGAAAATCCGGACAGTCCCAGTAGGATCTTTCTTACAGAAATTGTCTGCTGGATCTCAAATGGAACTGCTTGCTCTCTCGTAAATGTCGAATTGTGTCCTCGAGGAACTGCGCATCTGACACGGGCGGCAATGGCACTCTGGGTTCGACTCTATTATCGTTTTGAGAGCGTCACTTTCAACCTGAGCAATATCATCACCACCGCTCCTCTTCTTCTACGTCATGCACACGTTCAGTATTTTCCTCTTCCTCTTGATTCTCCACTTGCTCGTCCGTCGCAGCCCCTTCATACTCTCGATCTTCTCCATATTGTTCCACCTCTCCCTCGTCCTTGGCAGCCCCTCCAACCTCTCGACCCTCATCCTCTCGACCTTCTTCGTATTGTTCCACCTCTTTCTTCTCAGGATAAGCTAGAAGGGGGTATTGTTGCTTCAACTATAAACCTTCCCTGAATGTGCGTCTTGTTTTTGGAACTTGTTTTGAAAAATGCTTTGCGGTTTGCAACTGATACTCCGGATGATCTGCCACGAGCTTATCCCAAGCTCGGATCATTGTATCTAAGTCTCCACTCGTAACATTATCATCTAGCTTTGCCTTCATTCCGAAATAGGCATGTGTTGTAGAGGTCGTTTGTGTCGTGCTCGAGCATCCAGTCGAACATCCGCGACGAAATTGGCTTCCCCTGCTCTTGATTCCCCATGCCTTGGCTTCCTTGCATGCGGTGGACATGTGGTTGAGCTGGTCATTGATTCGTCGCCATCGGACTCTCCGTATTCAAATTTGGACTGTTCATATTCAGAGTCCTCTGGTACTTCACGAGGTCGACGTGTGCGTCTAGATGGAGCAGGTGCATTCTCGTGGCTGGGCCCTGGGAGGCCGTTGTTGGAGGGCATTGCATTTGGGCGATGCTAGCTCGGTCGGGCAGAGGCGGTTGACGTGTATGGTGGCTGTGGTGGCTGTGGTGTTGATGTTGATGGGTTTGCGACGGTGTGTTCAGAGTTGGCGAGGAAGAGATCTAGAGAGCGGCCTCGTTAAATCTAGCCTTGTTGGGCTCCAGCAACACCACGAGCATCGCCCATATTTGACACCACACGTATCTCGCATAAAGCCACCGGAGAGCACTATAACCTCAATTGATCCTCTCCCGTTTCTATTATCTACCCAAGAACGCTGTGCGCCCAACTTCCTAGCACAACTGCCAACTGGAAGACAGAACAATCACAGCGGCACCAGCGCAAAAACGGACGGAAGCTTCGACGCAAACGATGCTGGCTGAAGGTAGTATAACCGCAGAAGGGTAGACGAAGGGAAGGATATTGCGAAAGTAGGTTGGGCCCTTGACCCCGTTCAAAATACGACAGGAAATTCCACCTGGGCGTCACTTTATCGACACACCACCGCGCACTCCCATCCTGTCCCTTGAAAGTACAACTAGAAACAGCAAGACCATCTTCGGCGTTTTCACATTTACCTCTCTCGGCAACTCCATTAATGTTAAGCACATGACCATCTATAACAGATGGAATCTCCTGCTAATGGCAACCCCGAACTTGAATGGAATTGAAGTTACGTGGGACATCAAGCAAAGTACGACAAGAACAAGAGGAGCAAAGCCCTTTCGCCCCAAATCCCAGGGGTACAAAGAAAAGATTCATGCGAGCGATTCTTTTCTCCAATGGCCGTTTTGGTTCAACAACTTTGCACCAAAACCAGAACCCCGAAGCGAGAATGGAAAAGGGGGACAGAGCGGGGAAAGTGATAGTCCATTCACTACCCAAGGGCTGAGCATTTCTGGGTTTGCGTTGGAAGAACGGCTGGAAAAAATGAACAACACGAGGATCGCATTCGCACTCGATGCTAATAGATGGCCAGTACACGAGAAACGGGATTGAAATGCCGAAAAAAGAACAGAAGCTAAACTGGAAAAGACGCTTCCCTGATTACAATTCCTCTCACAATCCACGAGCCACTGAGAATTCGAATTCATAGCCCAGAGGGAAGTGGGAAAGGAATGGCGAGGAAACATACCTTCAGGATATATGTTGGGGAAGGAAGAGATTTTAAGAAAAGAAAAGATTGGTTTCTTCTGCCATTATTAGTAGGTTATCTACCAAGAATCGTGCTTTTGGTCGATAATTTACTAGAAGAAACTAATGTGGAAACTTCAAGTCAAAGTTAGTGTTTAGACACGGGATCTACAGACGACAAGCTCCTTCCTCCGAGGCCTAGAAGTGTATTTTGTACGGAAGCAAGGATCGGGGGGAAAGGTAGTTCGGTAGTTATCTCGAGGTTGGGGGTTAGGTAGGTTTTGATGGGCCGATTCGCTCCCAGGCTTATTCTCTGGGGTTTATTAACCGTTGTGTTTTTGCGGATTTTGGACTCCTTTTCTTGCTACTTCCGGGGTAGTTTTGGCAATTGCAGATTGCTCAACGTGGTGCTACTGGATGGTGAGTTGTGTTCCAGGTGCGTTGAAGGAGAAGAAGGGTTTGCGATGCGACGATTGCGACGTGTTCAGCATCTGACCCATCACTGAAATGCTGACATACAGATAGCTTCAAGCCCTGGAATACACAATGCCAGGACCCCTCATCGTCAACACCTGGCCCTTCACGGCTGCCACACACGCTGCCTTCCTCTCCCTCGCCTCTTCTCCTGCCATCGATCCTGTAACTGCCGTCGTCGTCGGGTGCTCCAAGGCGGAAGAGCTGCAATCTGATTTCACGGTCGGGTGGGGTGGTTCCCCGGACTCCAATGGCGAAACTACACTGGATGCGCTCGTAATGCGCGGCAGCGATCAGAATATGGGCGCTGTGGCAGGATTGAGAGGTGTGAAGGATGCTACGAAGGTCGCGCGCGATGTGATGGAATTGACTGAGCATAGTATGTTGGCGGGGGAATTGGCGACGGAATTTGCTGTCAAGCTGGGCTACACGAACGAGTCCCTCACGAGCGAGTACTCTAGAAAACTATACCAAGATTGGGTCAAGAATGGGTGTGTGCCAAACTTTTACACGGATGGGAGGGGATGTAATGGGACAATTGAAGCAGAGGGCACCTCGACATTGAACCCCCCACCTCGATTCGACGAACATAATCACGATACAATTGGGCAGATTGCTCTGCAGACGGACGGGAGAATGGCCGTGGGCATGTCTTCAAACGGCGCTAGACACAAAATTGCAGGTCGGATTGGAGATGCTCCTCTTCCGGGTGCTGGAGGGTATGTGGATGATGAGGTTGGAGCTTGTGTTGCAACCGGCGATGGAGATGTGATGATGAGGCATTTGCCAGCCTTCTTAGGCGTGGAGTTGATGAGGGGAGGAATGGGACCCCAAGCGGCAGCGAACGAGGCAGTTAGCAGAATCTCGAACAAACATGAGGGCTTCAGCGGGGCTGTGGTTTGTGTAAATACTGGAGGGGAGCATGCTGCTGCGTGTGAGGGGTTCCAAGAATTCTCTTACAGTGTTCAGAGCGAAGGGAAGAGCGAAGCGGATGTGAAGATTATCAAGGTAAGACCATTGACGGCATTAGTAACGCTGGCATCTGACCAAAAGATACTTTTGGAGGGAAGCTAAAGTTGGATCAAGGTTAAGCGAAGATAAAGATGAGTTGATCTGTACAATGTACTGTATAATTCCCATTTTATGTCTCATCTCTTGGAGCCCACTGCTGAAGAAATAGAGATGGTGAAAACAAATATGTTACTCCTGTTATCAAACGTCGAATTCTACTTCTCCGTCCACAACCTCCCCTCGTCTTCAAACCGTATTTTGTCCTCTATCCAGCCGGTGAAACATGGCTTAGAAGACGGAACACATACTTTAGCTTTCGGGGGTGCTTTTCAGCAGAGGGGTTTATTCTCGCAAACTTTAAACATAATTTCCAAATTATGAGTTTTGGCTTCCTCGGTGGTGTATAGCTTACTCGATAATTGATGGCTTACTCGAAATGTGATGGTTGGCTTACTCGTAGATGTCTAGCCTACAAAATCAAGAGCGCGAGTAAGCTATCAATCTCCCTGTACGCCAACATATAGTACTATCAAATATAGAGTAACTTGTCAAAATTGGGGGCTAAAAAGATGAGTTACGTGTGAGCCATGAGTAAACCACAAGTAATTTACAAATAACCTACGAGTGACCTAGACAAATTTAACTGGATAAAAAATAGTTATAAGCTAATAATCATTGAGTATCCCAAGCCTGCTTTAGGGGCCAGAAAAAGTTACGAGCGTCAAGTTAGACTCTGTCCAGTTTGTTCGAGGGATTCTTCGAGTAATATAACTCTTTGCTTGTTATTGGAAAGGGGGTTGTTCCCTGAAAAGTAAAGAAGAAGTGAAGCAGCGTACTTTGATAAAGAGACTTCCACTCCAATGGAACCTCTAGGCGAGTTACAGCTTTTTTTTGGCCCATAAATTTGATGCTTGGCTTACTCGATTATTTGCAGCTTACTCGATGATTTACTCGCACGTCTCGGTTTGGCCCTTACGTTTTGCACTTGATTAATGTTGTTTTATTGTTCTTGGAGGAATAGTTTTTCACATATCTTAAAGGAAAAGGGGGGGTAAAAGAGACACTCTGGGGACTATCCTTAGATAATCTAACGAGGAGATAATTTTATTATATAGGACCCTCTACTGGTTGCTCTCTCTACCGTCTCGACTTTGGACTATTTAACTAATTAGGATATTTCTTAATAGTTCCTAAGTATTTAGACTGCCTTTAAGATAATCCTAGGGTTATGAGATAGTTACTAAGGCTATCCTATTATCTTAGGACCGTCTTAAGAGCGTCCTAGAATCTAGGTGTATGGACTATACGGCTCTTTGGGAATTCGGCTTCCTTTAAACACCCTGCACTCTCGTGTGTACGCTTACATAAAGGCTTTCTCTTATCTACCCCAGGTAGTCTGCCTCTTATGCGTATAAGTAAACTTTCGGAATTGAACGATTTTACACTTTATATTCTTTTAGCGTTAGTATTGTAGTACTACAAGCGATACTGAGTATGTAAAAAGGTCTATGTGCTACCCCTGCTTCTTAGGTAAGGCGTCTTAAACTGTCCCAGGAATAGTCCTAACTTTGTAAGTCTGTCTTAGAATAGTCTTAGCTTTATAAGGCCCTTCTAGAATAGTTCTAGTGCTATAGAGTATCTTATAATACTCTTTATATAACTTACTATCCTTTAAAGTAGAGATTATACCTAATAGTCCTTGGGAGAAACTATCTTAAGAGCGTCTTAAAAAAGTACTATCTTATTAATAGATGATTAAGAAAATAATAAATAGTTAATTTCTAGAACTATCTTAGAATAGTCTTAGGATGATCTAATTTTTTGGATAGTTACAGGACTCTCTATTTTTCTCCCTCTTTTCCTTTCAGGTATGAAATTCACGAGCTTTCATCAGGGTTCTTGCAAGACTCTGTACCGGATTTGGTCAAAGGCTACGGTCGGGCCGTCTGAACATTACGCTACTTTAACTGATTGTAACGTCTTTCTCGCCCCCGGCCTGGTGCTATTTCGTGGGGAAGGGAATACCGACTTTCTAAACTTTGTTTTTGGTTTGCTGGATGATTGAAGGAAGAAAACTCGGAGTCAACATAGCTTTCGGAGGTTTGGGTTCCCATTTGGCGTGGTTTATTTACCAAGCAAGTAACATGAATGAGTCCAATATTATTCCACCTCTCTTAATCGCTGGTATTGAGCATCGTGGCTAGCGGCGATTTGATTGTACCGATGTATTAGATCCATTGCTCATTATCTGCGGTTTGATTCCATTATAGTCAATACCTACCTAGGTTAGAATAGCATTGCTTTGGATTTGCGGTTCAGAGAGTGGTTTTCGAAAGAATAAGAAGAGGGTCTCTCCTCAGTGAGGGACACACAACTACATAATGACAGATAAGTAATAAAGTAGGTCAAAGTAGCTGCATACTCAGTAAGGGAATCAAGCTAGATACAAATGTATTTTTCCATGTGGTTTACTGGCTGTTGGTCGGAATTGAGTATGTCCGTGCGAAATTTTACTTGCGGTGGGTAAAATTTCGCAGACTGCTCTTTTCACTTCTCGTCGCGAGTCTACACCCAATTACACGCCCCCACCATCTTTCGCTGCCTATCTTTCGACACACCGATATTTGCAGCTTGATATTTCAAAATGAATTCGACAACCTCCGAAACCGAGATCGAGACCATCACAAGATTGAAGGAAGAGGTGGCGAGGTTGAAGGCCGAACTGGAACCAAGACAGTACACTGCTGTTTTTGTGATCCTAATCAAGTGGGCCACAGACGACCTAGGGGTTGGCTGCGAGCTCGAAGCTCTTGCAAAGGTCTTGAGCAGAGACTATGGGTACTACGTTACGAATGTCTCCATACCAAACAAGAACTCGGGACGGGAGCTGATGCGAGAGATTGGGGAGTGGATGGGATACGACAGCTCACCCGATATCTTGCGAATTGGTGTTTATGCAGGGCACGGGTATGCCTCCAGCATTAAGAATAGTTGGGACCCTCAAGATTTGATATGGCTACCGTAAGTCATGGAGTCTAAATCTGAAAGATAGCTAATTGACGTTTATGAAAGAGTCCGAGACGCCGGCCCAAAAACCCCAGAAGTCGCAAGTACCGACGTACAAGAAGCCTTCGAGAACTCAGCGTGCGACTCCTTGTTGATCTACGATTGTTGCAAGGCAGCAATTACGACCAATCATCCTAGCGGTACTATCATGCAAAATGGAACCGTAACCGAGTTCATTGGAGCATCGGGGTTCCATGATATCGCGGCGCTCCCTGGACCAGATTCTTTTTCGCGTGCTCTTACAGAAACCCTAAGACGTAAAGTCAACACCCAATTTTCGGTCAAGGACCTATATGCATGGGTATTGGCGGATTTGAGAACAAAGGGGTTGAAGGGGGGGGGATGTCTCAACGCCAACCCACGTCACGTTGACGAGTGATGGGGGAAGACAAATTTTTCTTCTAACTCTCCTACCATGAGATCTACGTAGCAGGCAGCAAGTAATGGCGAGGAGAACCTCACCAGAAAAGCGAAACACGACGGAATGACTTAGGGGAGGGGAGGGGAGGAAACGACGCTTTTTAGAGGAGACGGGAGGGTTGCCGCGGGGGGGGGGGGGGGGGG